>CAVMGG010000712.1:0-107687 GCA_963680895.1 Fragum sueziense
ACTAGCACATATAGTCGGGGGGAGGGGGACACTGTGGTATATACCTGACTGACTTCTCACTGACTTTTACACATTACAAAGTTACCGGGTATGTCCTATGTATACAGGCCCCTGGTCGACCATATATACTGGTCCTGTACGCCTATAAAATAAACAGATATCTGTCTGACTAGCACATATTGATGGGGGTGGGGGGGGGGGGGGGGGGGGGGGGGGTGGGGGGGGGGGGGGGGGGGGGGGGGGCACTGTGGTATATACCTGACTGACTTCTCACTGACTTTACACATCACAAAATTACCAGGTATAATCTATGTATACAGGCCCTGGTCGACCATATATACTGGTCCTGTAGGCCTATAAAAATAAACAGATATCTGTCTGACTAGCACATATTGATGGAGGTGGGGGGACACTGTGGTATATACCTGACTGACTTCTCACTGACTTTACACATCACAAAAATTACCGGGTATATCTATGTATACAGGCCCCTGGTCGACCATATATACTGGTCCTGTAGGCCTATAAAAATAAACAGATATCTGTCTGACTAGCACATATTGTCGGGGGAGTGGGGACACTGTGGTATATACCTGACTGACTTCTCACTGACTTTACACATCACAAAGTTTACCGGGTAATATCTATGTATACAGGCCCCTGGTCGACCATATATACTGGTCCTGTAGGCCCTATAAAATAAAACAGATATCTGTCTGACTAGCACATATTGTCGGGGGAGGGGGGACACTGTGGTATATACCTGACTGACTTTCTCACTGACCTTTACACATCACAAAAATTACCAGGTATATCTATGTATACAGGCCCTGGTCGACCATATATACTGGTCCTGTAGGCCTATAAAATATACAGATAATCTGTCTGACTAGCACATATTGTCGGGGGTGGGGGACACTGTGGTATATACCTGACTGACTTCTCACTGACTTTACACATCACAAAATTACCAGGTATATCTATGTAATACAGGCCCTTGTTGACCATATATACTGGTCCTGTAGGCCTATAAAATAAACAGATATCTGTCTGACTAGCACATATTGTCGGGGGTGGGGGGACACTGTTGGTATATACCTGACCTGACTTCTCACTGACTTTACTCATTACAAAGTTTACCGGGTTATGTCTATGTATACAGGCCCCTGGTCGACCCATATATACTGGTCCTGTAGGCCTATAAAATAAAACAGATATCTGCCTGACTAGCACATATAGTCGGGGGAGGGGGGACACTGTGGTATATACCTGACTGACTTCTCACTGACTTTACACATCACAAAGTTTACCGGGTATATCTATGTATACAGGCCCTGGTCGACCATATATATACTGGTCCTGTAGGCCTATAAAATAAACAGATAATCTGTCTGACTAGCACATATTGTCGGGGGAGGAGGACACTGTGGTATATACCTGACTGACCTTCTCACTGACTTTACACATCACAAAATTACCAGGTATATCTATGTATACAGGCCCTTGTTTGACCATATATACTGGTCCTGTAGGCCTATAAAATAAACAGATATCTGTCTGACTAGCACATATTGACGGAGGTGGGGGGCACTGTGGTATATACCTGACTGACTTCTCACTGACTTTACACATCACCAAGTTTACCGGGTATATCTATGTATACAGGCCCTGGTCGACCATATATACTGGTCCTGTAGGCCTATAAAATAAAAACAGATATCTGTCTGACTAGCACATATTGACGGAGGTGGGGGGGGGCACTGTGGTATATACCTGACTGACTTCTCACTGGACTTTACACATCACAAAGTTACCGGGTATATCTATGTATACTGGTCCTGGGTCGGACCATATATACTGGTCCCTGTAGGCCTATAAAATAAACAGATATCTGTCTGACTAGCACATATTGTCGGGGGAGGGGGACACTGTGGTATATACCTGACTGACTTCTCACTGACTTTACACATTACAAAATTACCAGGTATATCTATGTATACAGGCCCTGGTCGACCATATATACTGGTCCTGTAAGCCTATAAAATAAACAGATATCTGTCTGACTAGCACATATTGTCGGGGGAGGAGGACACTGTGGTATATACCTGACTGACTTCTCACTGACTTTACACATCACATAGTTACCAGGTATATCTATGTATACAGGCCCTGGTCGACCATATATACTGGTCCTGTAGGCCTATAAAATAAACAGATATCTGTCTGACTAGCACATATTGTCGGGGGAGGGGGACACTGTGGTATATATCTGACTGACTTCTCACTGACTTTACTCATCACAAAGTTACCAGGTATATTTATGTATACAGGCCCTGGTCGACCATATATACTGGTCCTGTAGGCCTATAAAATAAACAGATATCTGCCTGACTAGCACATATTGTCGGGGGAGGGGGACACTGTGGTATATACCTGACTGACTTCTCACTGACTTTACTCATCACAAAATTACCAGGTATATCTATGTATACAGGCCCTGGTCGACCATATATACTGGTCCTGTAGGCCTATAAAATAAACAGATATCTGCCTGACTAGCACATATAGTCGGGGGAGGGGGACACTGTGGTATATACCTGACTGACTTCTCACTGACTTTACTCATCACAAAATTACCAGGTATATCTATGTATACAGGCCCTGGTCGACCATATATACTGGTCCTGTAGTCCTGTAAAATAAACAGATATCTGTCTGACTAGCACATATTGACGGAGGTGGGGGACACTGTGGTATATACCTGACTGACTTCTCACTGACTTTACGCATCACATAGTTACCGGGTATATCTATGTATACAGGCCCTGGTCGACCATATATACTGGTCCTGTAGGCCTATAAAATAAACAGATATCTGTCTGACTAGCACATATTGACGGGGGAGGGGGACACTGTGGTATATACCTGACTGACTTCTCACTGACTTTACACATCACAAAATTACCAGGTATATCTATGTATACAGGCCCTGGTCGACCATATATACTGGTCCTGTAGGCCTATAAAATAAACAGATATCTGTCTGACTAGCACATATTGACGGAGGTGGGGGACACTGTGGTATATACCTGACTGACTTCTCACTGACTTTACACATCACAAAATTACCAGGTATATCTATGTATACAGGCCCTGGTCGACCATATATACTGGTCCTGTAGGCCTATAAAATAAACAGATATCTGTCTGACTAGCACATATTGACGGAGGTGGGGGACACTGTGGTATATACCTGACTGACTTCTCACTGACTTTACACATCACAAAATTACCAGGTATATCTATGTATACAGGCCCTGGTCGACCATATATACTGGTCCTGTAGGCCTATAAAATAAACAGATATCTGTCTGACTAGCACATATTGACGGAGGTGGGGGACACTGTGGTATATACCTGACTGACTTCTCACTGACTTTACACATCACAAAATTACCAGGTATATCTATGTATACAGGCCCTGGTCGACCATATATACTGGTCCTGTACGCCTATAAAATAAACAGATATCTGTCTGACTGGCACATATTGTCGGGGATGGGGGACACTGTGGTATATACCTGACTGACTTCTCACTGACTTTACACATCACATAGTTACCAGGTATATCTATGTATACAGGCCCTGGTCGACCATATATACTGGTCCTGTAGGCCTATAAAATAAACAGATATCTGTCTGACTAGCACATATTGTCGGGGATGGGGGACACTGTGGTATATACCTGACTGACTTCTCACTGACTTTACAGTTTACACATCACAAAATTACCAGGTATATCTATGTATACAGGCCCTGGTCGACCATATATACTGGTCCTGTAGGCCTATAAAATAAACAGATATCTGTCTGACTAGCACATATTGACGGAGGTGGGGGACACTGTGGTATATACCTGACTGACTTCTCACTGACTTTACACATCACAAAATTACCAGGTATATCTATGTATACAGGCCCTGGTCGACCATATATACTGGTCCTGTAGGCCTATAAAATAAACAGATATCTGTCTGACTAGCACATATTGACGGAGGTGGGGGACACTGTGGTATATACCTGACTGACTTCTCACTGACTTTACACATCACAAAATTACCAGGTATATCTATGTATACAGGCCCTGGTCGACCATATATACTGGTCCTGTAGGCCTATAAAATAAACAGATATCTGTCTGACTAGCACATATTGACGGAGGTGGGGGACACTGTGGTATATACCTGACTGACTTCTCACTGACTTTACACATCACAAAATTACCAGGTATATCTATGTATACAGGCCCTGGTCGACCATATATACTGGTCCTGTAGGCCTATAAAATAAACAGATATCTGTCTGACTAGCACATATTGTCGGGGGTGGGGGACACTGTGGTATATATCTGACTGACTTCTCACTGACTTTACACATCACATAGTTACCAGGTATATCTATGTATACAGGCCCTGGTCGACCATATATACTGGTCCTGTAGGCCTATAAAATAAACAGATATCTGTCTGACTAGCACATATTGTCGGGGGAGGGGGACACTGTGGTATATACCTGACTGACTTCTCACTGACTTTACTCATCACAAAATTACCAGGTATATCTATGTATACAGGCCCTGGTCGACCATATATACTGGTCCTGTACGCCTATAAAATAAACAGATATCTGTCTGACTGGCACATATTGTCGGGGATGGGGGACACTGTGGTATATACCTGACTGACTTCTCACTCACTTTACTCATCACATAGTTACCAGGTATATCTATGTATACAGGCCCTGATTGACCATATATACTGGTCCAGTAAGCCTATAAAATAAACAGATATCTGTCTGACTAGCACATATTGTCGGGGGAGGGGGACACTGTGGTATATACCTGACTGACTTCTCACTGACTTTACAGTTTACACATCACAAAGTTACCAGGTATATCTATGTATACAGGCCCTGGTCGACCATATATACTGGTCCTGTAGGCCTATAAAATAAACAGATATCTGTCTGACTAGCACATATTGACGGAGGTGGAGGACACTGTGGTATATACCTGACTGACTTCTCACTGACTTTACACATCACAAAGTTACCGGGTATATCTATGTATACAGGCCCTGGTCGACCATATATACTGGTCCTGTAGGCCTATAAAATAAACAGATATCTGTCTGACTAGCACATATTGACGGAGGTGGGGGACACTGTGGTATATATCTGACTGACTTCTCACTGACTTTACACATTACAAAATTACCAGGTATATCTATGTATACAGGCCCTGGTCGACCATATATACTGGTCCTGTACGCCTATAAAATAAACAGATATCTGTCTGACTAGCACATATTGTCGGGGATGGGGGACACTGTGGTATATACCTGACTGACTTCTCACTGACTTTACAGTTTACACATCACAAAGTTACCAGGTATATCTATGTATACAGGCCCTGGTCGACCATATATACTGGTCCTGTAGGCCTATAAAATAAACAGATATCTGTCTGACTAGCACATATTGACGGAGGTGGAGGACACTGTGTATTATATCTGACTGACTTCTCACTGACTTTACAGTTTACACATCACAAAGTTACCAGGTATATCTATGTATACAGGCCCTGGTCGACCATATATACTGGTCCTGTAGGCCTATAAAATAAACAGATATCTGTCTGACTGGCACATATTGTTGGGGATGGGGGACACTGTGGTATATACCTGACTGACTTCTCACTGACTTTACTCATCACATAGTTACCAGGTATATCTATGTATACAGGCCCTGATTGACCATATATACTGGTCCAGTAAGCCTATAAAATAAACAGATATCTGTCTGACTAGCACATATTGTCGGGGGAGGGGGACACTGTGGTATATACCTGACTGACTTCTCACTGACTTTACAGTTTACACATCACAAAGTTACCAGGTATATCTATGTATACAGGCCCTGGTCGACCATATATACTGGTCCTGTAGGCCTATAAAATAAACAGATATCTGTCTGACTAGCACATATTGACGGAGGTGGAGGACACTGTGGTATATACCTGACTGACTTCTCACTGACTTTACACATCACAAAATTACCAGGTATATCTATGTATACAGGCCCTGGTCGACCATATATACTGGTCCTGTACGCCTATAAAATAAACAGATATCTGTCTGACTAGCACATATTGACGGAGGTGGGGGACACTGTGGTATATATCTGACTGACTTCTCACTGACTTTACACATTACAAAATTACCAGGTATATCTATGTATACAGGCCCTGGTCGACCATATATACTGGTCCTGTACGCCTATAAAATAAACAGATATCTGTCTGACTAGCACATATTGTCGGGGATGGGGGACACTGTGGTATATACCTGACTGACTTCTCACTGACTTTACAGTTTACACATCACAAAGTTACCAGGTATATCTATGTATACAGGCCCTGGTCGACCATATATACTGGTCCTGTAGGCCTATAAAATAAACAGATATCTGTGTGACTAGCACATATTGACGGAGGTGGGGGACACTGTGGTATATATCTGACTGACTTCTCACTGACTTTACACATCACAAAGTTACCAGGTATATCTACGTATACAGGCCCTGGTCGACCATATATACTGGTCCTGTACGCCTATAAAATAAACAGATATCTGTCTGACTAGCACATATTGACGGAGGTGGGGGACACTGTGGTATATATCTGACTGACTTCTCACTGACTTTACACATCACAAAGTTACCAGGTATATCTATGTATACGGGCCCTGGTCGACCATATATACTGGTCCTGTACACCTATAAAATAAACAGATATCTGTGTGACTAGCACATATTGACGGAGGTGGGGGACACTGTGGTATATATCTGACTGACTTCTCACTGACTTTACACATCACAAAATTACTTTTAACCCTTTCCCAAACAACAAATTTTTAGGGTGGAAATTCAAAGATGTTGCAGACGACACTTTCAAGTGCATGATATTTTACACTTTTTGGTCTTTTTGTATAAAAAAACATTGTGGGAAATGAAGAAATTGCTTGTCAGAAGCAATTTCTTCATTTTCCACAATGTTTTCCCATGTCATTATCTTGTAGGGAGTCAAAAAGAGTCACTGTGTGGTAATGGGTTAACCCTTTCCCAAACAACAAAATTTTTAGGTGATCCACTCTAAAAACTGCCAAAAATGACAAAATGGGATTTATTAAAGATAGAATTTGTGTAAAATATGACACAGAAAATATTGAGACAAAAGGAGAAACTGCTGGTTATCAGCAGTTTCTTCTTTTGTTTCAATGTTTTCCCATGCCTATTCCACCAGGGACGTCAACACCAGGTCTTGTTTGGGAAAGGGTTAAAGGCAGTACCCCTTAATGAGAATTTATGCAATGTCAGAATTTTACAGGAGCTTCAAACACATTCACAAGTGGAAAGTGCCATTTTTTTCTAATGCAGAACATGTCCATATAGGTTGTATATGTTACAAATGTTTACCATGTCGCATGCATATTATTAGGGGTGGACTACCTTAATTTATGATAATTCTTAGACCTCTATAATTGTAAATAACCTAGAAAAGCTGAGTAAACTCTATACTAATGAGGATTGACTACATAATGGCAAATATATTGATGGAAAAGGAAAAAAATGTTGGTAATCTACTTTTTCTATTTTCCATATATGTTGCCTTTCCTCAAAGAAACATCAACTAGAAGACCTGAAGGTCTTGAGTCGCTCCACAGGCCTGAATTTCATGTAATATTTAATCTAAGTTTTGATTAGATTGTTCAATGCTTGTGTTTCATAGAGCAAAAAGAAATTTACAAAACCAGATTGTTCAAAATGTGTGGTTCTTGAAGCAAAGAAAGTAAAACTATATGTTTGCCATTTGAGAAAGGGTAAAAGGAAATTGGAGCACATTCCAGCTAAGGATGATACTAGCAATTAAAATTTTCCCTCTTCCAAACAGATCTAAACTATCAGATCATTGATTACTCCAAAATATTTCATATTTCTAAAAATAGATTTTGAGCTAAAAATAGATTTTGAGCTAAAAATAGATTTGGGGAAATACCCTTTTCCAAAATTAATGCAAACCTGAATTTCTTGTAATATCAATTGAGTCCAACTTTTGACTAGATTTTTCAATACTTGTTGCTCTTAATAAATATAGAAATACATGTAAATAGTAAATAGAAAGCTGAAAATACATCAATATAAGATCTATTTATTACCAAGCTTTGTCTTTGTTAGAGCGAGTTTGGCTGTTAGAGTGAAAACAAAGTCACAATTAGCAAATTTGTCAAATTGAAAGGCATATAACTGAGGATTTTATATTCCTATCTAGCTAAGAATCACACTAGAGTAAGATCTTAACTTCACCTACATCTTGTTTAAGTTTTGACCTGATTGTTCAATATTTGTGGATGTAAAGAGTGTAAAATCAAAGTTGAAAACAATAATTTTGTCAAATTTGACAGATAAATCATGACTTAAGATTCCTGTGAAGCTGAAAATTACGCCCATGCAAGATCTTATGGCCAGTAAGATAACTTGAAAGTTTCATGTTGATTGGTGGATATTTATGGTTGTTTGAGTAAAAATAAGGTCAAAAATGGTAATTTTGCCAATTTCAAGGGCACATAACTCAAGACGTAATATTCAGATCAAGCTGAAAATTGCACTAAAGCAAGATCTGATCAGCAACAACATTCTGACCAAGTTTTGTCTTGATTGATTAATATTTGTAGTGGCTAGAGTGAAAACAAAGTCAAAACAGCCATTTTTTAATTCAAGGGCAGATAACTCCAGACTTTCTGGTTCAATCAAAATTAATTGAAGGAATCTGAGAGAGGACCACCTAAGGATCATTCCTGTGAAGTTTGATTGAAATCCATCCAGTAGTTTCTGAGGAGAAGATTTTTAAAGAAAAAGTTGACGACCGGACGGACGGACGCACGCACGACGGACACAGCGCCATGACAATAGCCCGCTGGCCTGAAGGCCAGTGGAGCTAAAAACAGATTTTGTTTAGGAAAGTCTTAAAAATGATATGAACAAGATCCTACCTTTTCTACATAATAAGGTATTCTCTCAATTCTGGTTGGTTGACATGACAACTTTGTGTACATCCTGGCACTTTCTACTTGTGGGTACTCTTGAAATGCTCCCATTTTATCTTGATCCCTTTCTGAGGATCCACCAATAACAATTAGGGGCCTGCAAAACAGAGTAAGGGATGCATTAAGATGTCAATAGTTAAGCTTTGCCAAAAATTGTGAATTTTGAAAAGGCCTGCAAAACATGTCTAGTACATAAACTTTTGAAGATAAAGTGTTAACCCTTTTCAAAACAAGACCTGATTTTGACGTCCCTAATAGAACAGGCTTGGGAAAATATTGAGGCAAAAGAAGAAACTGCTGATAACCTAAACCAGCAGTTTCTCCTTTTGCCTCAATATTTTCTTTGCCATATTTTACACAAATCCTATCTTTAATAACACCCATTTTGTCATTTGTGGCATTTTTTGAAGTAGATCACCCTAAAATTTTGCTGTTTGGGAAAGGGTTAAGATGTCAAAAGTTTAGCTTTGCCAAAATTGTGAACTTTGAAGAGGCCTGCAAAACATGTCTAGTACATAAAATTTTCAAGATATAGTGTAAAATGTTAACAATTCAAACATCTTTAGTTGACAGTGATTGTTTAACCCTTTCCCAAACAGAAAAATATCAGGGTGCTACAATTTGAAAACTGCTTCAGATGACAAAATTGATATTGATAAAGATTGGATTTGTGTACAATATGACACAGAAAATGTTGAGGCAAAAGAAGAAATTGCTGATTATCAGCAATTTCTTCCTTTGCCTCAATGTTTTCCCATGAGTTTTCTATTAGGGACGTCAAAAACCAGGTCTTGTTCGGGAAAGGGTTAACAGTATATCTATTGTGAATACACACTCAGAACCTTGAATCAACTTTTTTATTTCTTAATTAACCCATTACTAAATGACAAAATTTTGGACAGTTCCAATTTGAAAGGTGTTGCAGACGACAATTTCTAGTGCTTGGAATTTTACATTTTTAGGTGTTTTTGTTTAGAAAACATTGTGGGAAATGAAGAAATTGCTTGTCACAAGCAATTTCTTCATTTTCCACAATGGTTTCCAAAGCATTTTTCTTAGGGGCTTCAAAAGGTGTCAATGTTTGGTAATGGGTTAATTAGAAAAATTACTTATCAGCAGATTTCCATAGCACAAGACATACCGGCCTGAACATGGATCAGCCCTGGTCTTCCTTGTAGAATATTTATTGTTCTACCTTTGCCTACCTAGCTCAGAACTGTGGTTTAATTAATGATAAATCATGGCAAAATATGGTTTATTTCTTAATTAGATCCCATGCTTGCAGGCAAGTTTCCATTGCATTAGACATGCCAGCAAGAGCATGGATCAGTCTTGGCCACGGTTTTTCGAAAACACTTAAGTACATTCTCAGACTCAAATTTTAGCACCGTACTAAAATCACACGAAATCCATGTGAACTTCAATCAAGCACCCTTCAACGTTGGAGAGTATTTCATTGAAGTTGAGCATGTAGTCATGAGTATATACTTAAGTTTATTCAAGAAACCAGTGCATGATCATCTTTATGGATAATCTATTGTGCTGTCTAACACAGAACTGTAGTTAAATGAATGTTAAACTATGGTTAAATATGGCATTTTTCTTAATTAGATCACTTACCAGCAGTTTTCCATTGTATTAGACATACCAGCTAGAGCATGAATCAACACTGGTCTATCTTGTGGATTAATCATTGTGCTGCCTCACTCATAGCCATGGTTAAATAAATGATAATCCATGATTAAACGTGATAAGATCACAAACTTACCAGCAGTTTTCCATTGCATTAGACATGCCAGCTAGAGCATGAATCAACACTGGTCTATCTTGTGGATTAATCATTGTGCTGCCTCACTCATAGCCATGGTTAAACCAGTGGTTGAGGAGAAGAAGTTTTTTGAAGAATTATCTAACAAATTCTCGAAGTCAGATAAGCCCCGCCCTGCCACGCCCACATTTTTTGGCGAATGAAAAAATCATGAGCATACATTGAATATAATCACTCAAGGGTCATTCCTGCCAAGTTTTGTTCAAATTGGCCTGATAATTGATTTTTAAAGATTTTTCACATGATTTCTCTAAGTCCGATAAGCCCCGCCCTGCCACACCCACAATTTTTGACGAATCAGAATTTCACGAACAAATTTGAAAAGGGTCACCCAAGGAACATTCCTGCCAAGTGTGGTAAGAATTGGCCCAGTGGTTGAGGAGAAGAAGTTTTTTGAAGAATTATCTAACGATTTCTCGAAGTCGGATAAGCCCCGCCCTGCCACGCCCACATTTTTTGGCGAATGAAAAAATCATGAGCATACATTGAATATAATCACTCAAGGGTCATTCCTGTCAAGTTTGGTTCAAATTGGCCTGATAATTGATTTTTAAAGATTTTTCACATGATTTCTCAAAGTCCGATAAGCCCCGCCCTGCCACGCCCACAATTTTTGACGAATCAAAATTTCACGAACAAGTTTTGAAAAGGGTCACCCAAGGAACATTCCTGCCAAGTTTGGTAAGAATTGGCCCAGTGGTTGAGGAGGAGAAGATGTTTAAAGAAAAAACCAACAGACGGACCAACAGACCAACAGACAGACCAACAGACAAGCTGACTCCTATATACCCCCCAAATTGAATTTGGGGGGTATAATAAATGATAATCCATGATTAAACGTGATAAGATCACAAACTTACCAGCAGTTTTCCATTGCATTAGACATACCAGCTAGAGCATGAATCAACACTGGTCTATCTTGTGGATTAATCATTGTGCTGCCTAACTCATATCCATGGTTAAATAAATGATAATCTATGGTTAAACATGATGAGATCACAAACTTACCAGCAGTTTTCCATTGCATTAGACATGCCAGCTAGAGCATGAATCAACACTGGTCTATCTTGTGGATTAATCATTGTGCTGCCTAACTCATAGCCATGGTTAAATAAATGATAATCCATGGTCAAACGTGATAAGATTGCAAACTTACCAGCAGTTTTCCATTGCATTAGACATACCAGCTAGAGCATGAATCAACACTGGTCTATCTTGTGGATTAATCATTGTGCTGCCTAACTCATAGCCATGGTTAAATAAATGATAATCCATGGTCAAACGTGATAAGATTGCAAACTTACCAGCAGTTTTCCATTGCATTAGACATGCCAGCTAGAGCATGAATCAGCCCTGGTCCAGATACAACCAGACATACAGCAGGTCTGAAATGAAGATTACATACGAGGGACGGTCGCAAAGTAGTTGGACTTTTGACTAGTTCTCTAAAACCATTTAACTTTTTAACAAAATTCTTTCAACACTGTTTAAACTAATTGTCCATCTATGTCTGTGCATTTTTGCCATGTTCGTAGGAGCTTTACTATTCCCACTATTAACCATGACGTAGACCCACTGTATCAGGTACTATGTAACCACCGGTATCAAAGGCGTCCTGGTCTCAAATTTCTTCCCAGCAAGCATTTTCATCAGTTCTAGACACAAATGAAAGCCATGTGGGGTAGGGTCTGGGCTATAAGAAGAGTAAAACAACTTTTGTCATGGGTAATAGTTAATAATCTCCACTGTAGATGCAGTGGTATGAGAGCGTGCGTAATCGTGAAGTAGAAAACATTTTTCTTTGCTAATCTTGGACGCGTTTACTTAAGCATTTATTCTTTGATTTTTATGAGTTACTTCAGAATTGTACTTGGCAATGACAGTTTTTACCATTTGACATGAAATGACTAACTATCAATCCTCGTGAATCCACAAAAGCAACAAACATGACTACAAGCCGAATGTAAAACCTTAATCTCTTCAGAGGTGGGGAACCAGCTCGTTTCTATGACTGTTGTGACTGAGTTTTTATCCAAAGTTCGGAATTATGAACCATTATTTAATCTTCAGTGATGATGTAGTTCAAAAACTTAGCTTCTTTGCGATTTAAATGACTAAATGTTCTTTTGTTTTGGTTACCCTTGTTGTTCCTCTAACAAATAGCCTATGATACATTAAACCCCCATCACATATAAGTGGACAGAATACTGTATATATACAACTATCTTTGAAAATAAACTGACCACGTTATTGGCAAATGGATGTAGATTCCGCCAATATATAATGTGTTTATACAGTTGCAAATGGAGAGACAGCAGTACGAAAAGTCCAACTACTTTCCGACCGTCCCTCGTATGTACTCAATTAATGCATGAAACATTATAATTCATATTTGTTTATAATTTCATTACCTATGCATACATTAACCCTTCTCAAAATGACAAAAAAGTGGACTTCACCAATTTGAAGGAAGTTTCAGACGACATTTTGAAATTTTACATTTATTGTCTTTCTCAGTAGAAAAGATTGTAAGAAAAGAAAATGCAAGTAAACAGTAAATTCTTCCTTTTCCGCAATGTTTTCCACAGCCTTTATCTTGCTGGGCATAAAAAAGCGTCAATTATGTGAAAATGGGTTAACTACGATAAACAGATGTAAACAAGAGAAAAAGAGTTGTTGTTTTCTCGGTACATTCAGATACAGGTAACACTAAGATAAGACTTTCATGTCTCTTTTCAGAGGGTTTTGAAAAGCATTTTTTTCTCTCATTGATTTCCATGCTTTAATGTACATATTCCAAGGATCTACTCAAAATATAAAGTATCAAGTTGCTTTTACTTTTAATCCATTACCAGACAGCAAAATTTTGGACTGTTCCAAATTCAAAGATGATGCAGACAACAAGTTTAAGTGACTCTATACTTTTTTGCCTTTTCGGGTAGAAAACGTTATGGAAAATGAAGAAATTGCTTGTCACTAGCAGCTTCTTTATTTTCCACAATGTTTTCCAAAGTCTTTATCAAGAATGGCGTCAAAAGGCATCATTGTTTGGGAATGGGTTAAGTCAACTCCATCATAGAAATTTTATTAAATTACACACAGTGCTTTAACTCTTTCGCTGCCAATGTCGCCTAAAAGCGACTCATAGGAAGACTGCCAAAGTCGCCGATCGGCGACTTTCAAAAATAGCTTAATGATGTCATTCAAGGTCAAGGGCAAGGTCGCCTGATCAAACTGCCTGATAAAAAGTAGATGCCATTAGGCAAACAATTTATGTGCAAAGTTTCCTGAAAGTTTCAGCTTAATGTTATCAAACATCGATCTTTTAATATTCTATACACTGATAAGCCCTCTCATGAAGTTTCCAAAATTTGGCACTGGAAATAGGACAATTCCAGGAAATTTGGCAGAGTTAAACTTGGAACAGTCAATAATTTTGCTGTTTGTAAAATGTCAACAACTCCTTAACCCTTTCCCAAACAAGACCTGGTTTTGACGTCTCTAATAGAATAGGCTTGGGAAAACATTGCGACAAAAGAAGAAACTGCTGATAACCAGCAGTTTCTCCTTTTGCCTCAATATTTTCTATGTCAAATTTTACACAAATCAAATGGTTTTCAATCTATATTTTGTTGTCTGCGGCGGCTTTCAATTTGGAGCACCCTCAAATTTTGTCGTTTGGGAAAGGGTTAAATAATTTCTACCAATAAATGATTATATTAAATTTCATAACTTTAAATTGTCGTCTGCACCATCTTTGAATTTGTGCCATCAGTCTAAAACTTTGATGTATTGTTATGGTTTTTAACCCATTTAAATACCAGACGGCAAATGTTTGGACTGTTCTAATTTGAAAGGTGTTGCAGACGACAATTTCAAGTTGATAAAAATTAAAGGAAAGTTATAAAAGACATAATTAATGTGAAATATGGCATAGAAAATATTGAGACAAGAGGGTAAACTGCTGGTTATCAGCAGTTTCTTCTTTTGTTTTAATGTTTTCATGAGCCTTTTTCTATTAGGGACGTCAAATCCAGGTCTTGTTTGGGAATGGGTTAAAATAACCTTACCTCCCAGTCATGTAGCCAATAGCCGAAGCTGCATAGGATGCCTGGAAAATATATACATAGAATGTAATGAAACAAGATACAAAAATATCGTAACTACAGATTGAATATGTTATAGTAACAGCATTTTCGCATGCAGTCAATAGAATATTTCATATTATACATGTAATTGCATAACTTCTCACCAGAAATTCATTTCTTATCTATTTTCCTATAAAATAAAAATCATAAGTCAATTTTATGTTTGCTCTATAAATAGTATGAGATAGGGATGTAACGATACACCAGACTATCGATATATCGCAATAGTGACCTCTGCAATAGTGCTATCGTGATAGGCAACGGGCAATATCAATAGTATCGCAATAGTTGTTTCCACTATCGCAATAGTTTTGATAGTTCTAAAAATAGCAATTTGTCACATGACATTGTCTAATTTTAGCAAATAATCTCTCTTGAATATCAAACATCAATGACAGGCTACCCAAATCATGAAATGTCACTCTCTTCCTTCAGATAATTTATTTAATGATTCTGCAAATTAATTCATTTATGTAAAATATTCAGGAAATGTGATTTTCAATGAAAAAATATCCTTTTATAGCACTAAAAGTGTATTACAATAGTATCACAATAGTATTGCAATAGCAACCTACAATAGCAATACTATCATGATAGCAGTTTGGTCAATAGCAATAGTATCGCAATAGTCATTTTGGTCTGCAATAGTCATCCCTAGTATGAGACGGAAGGACATTACCCATTTTGTTAGGATTTAGATCACTGCAGGGAATCATGAGACACATCATTTTCGATATTTGTCTAAACCCTTTCCCAAACGACAAAATTTTAGACTGTTCCAAATTCAAAGATGTTGCAGACGACAATTTCAAATGAATGATATTTTACATTTTACAGTCTTTTTGGGTAGAAAATATTGTGGGAAATGAAGAAATTGCTTGCCACAAGCAATTTCTTCATTTTCCACAACATTTTCCAAAGCCTTATTCTTGAAGGGCGCAAAAAAGCGTCAATGTGTGGGAATGGCTAAATATTTTCTGTGCTTTATTTTACACAAATCTCTTTACATCAGCATCCATAATGTCATCTGTGTGAGATTTCATTATTTAGGCTACCCTAAGAATGAGTCATTTGAGAAAGGGTTGACTTACTGCCTGTTCATTTCTCATTCCTATGTACTTTATCCCCTCTTTCTGTGCCGCCATGGCGACCTCGATCACCGGAATTCCCACAATTCCAAACATATACTCCACCCCCTGAAATCATTGTACAATGGTTTAATGGCAGTGGCGGATCCAGAAGGGGTTTTGGAGTTCTAACAAACCCCCTCTGTAGCCTGATTATTTCATTTTCATGCAGAAATTTAGTCAAAATTGTGTAATAGATCTACAAGGAAAACGGACCTCTCTCTCTCACCCCATAGACCTAAGTTAAAGATTTTGGTAAACATAGTGGAAAATGAAGATATTGCTTGTAGAAAGTAAATTCTTCATTTCCCACAATGTTTTATACCCATACAGACCAAGCAATGTAGAATGTTATTCATCTGAAATTGTCGTCTGCAACAGCTTTGAATTTGAACAAGTCTAAACTTTGTCGTTTGGCATTGGGTTTTAAAATAGATCTATATCTTATTTCATCATGTGTAATTGCTGATTTAATTTTATTTAGATCTATTAAGTTTGAATAGGCTAATCTGTTCTTTGATAGACAGAAAAAATCTCAAATTTGACCCTTCAGGAAGCGTTCTACTTTTTAACCCACAATATTTTAGTATAAATTCAATACATAGATCTACATTTTTTCTAGCCTAAATCTTACTCAAATCAAGACATCTTCGCCAAACATTTAGCATAAATTCAATAGAATCAGTTGCAATTATATTTCAAGCATGATAAGATAGATTTGTACCTGATCTTTCAAAGATTTCGCCAACACCGCGCATCCTTCTATTTCGTCTGCCATAATTTGGTCATGTGACTGGTTGCCTTAAATTAAATAGACTGGTACCCCCTACCGTATTTTATCATCCGAATGAATATTTTATCTACGGGAAACAAGTTTTTAGAGAGCGTAGTCTCTCTATTAGCAGCCAGAGGCCACAAACCAATATTTTGCAAACCGAACAACAGAAATAGTTCCTTCCAATGAAGACAAAATAGATCTAAACAACAATTGGAATAGTCTACAACCATACATGTCATTATATAAAAATATATGACTTGTATGATCTATGCAAAAAATTCAAGTAAACAAGTCTTAATTAAATAGAAAAAAGATCAGTGTAGTAATTTGTCATTTACAATTGGGTCATGCAGGTCATTCAGTCAAGTCATGTAACCTAAATTTTGGACAATGCAAACAGTCTAAAAATAGAATCACATTCCACAGACAGATTCTAGTGCATAGTGAGTGTCTATCTGGGTAATGTGTAGTAAAGCCATAAGGTAGTAAAGCCGTAGTATGTTATGCCGTGGATAAAAGGGTCATTAGAGCAAATTTCCTTATCCACTCAACTTCTCATACATTTATGAATGGGTTGATTTGAATTTCCCTTTCCCAATGAAACATGTCTCCAAGAGAAAGTTTTGAAAACAGTGAGACACTTTCTCCTTTTGCCTCAATATTTTCTGAACAATATTATGCACAATTCTAAACTTTAAAAATATTTTGTCATTTGCATCAGCTTTTGAAGTGGACCACTTCAAAAATTGTTGTTCGGAAATTTTTTGTTGTATGGTGACACTATGCTGCATCACAGAAAAAGAGGCTTCAATTATGTTGTCAATAGTTAATACATTCCTCCATTCATGGTTGAATGCATAGCCAAAAGTGCCGAACTCTCCTTATTTTACAATGAAAATTTAGGGAAAATCCAATTTAGCCCCCCCCCCCCTCCGCAATAATTCAGACACGTGGGCTTCAACAATATGAAATTGCTTCCTACGGGCCTGACACAACTCCACTTATATTCGATGATGGTTTTGCATGACGATCACACAGAATGCTCCCAATTATGTAAGCATGCAATATTGTCACAGTTTGAAATTTATGTTGTGTCAAATACGCTCTCTAACAGTACTTTCAGTACTTTGATTAACCATTGTAACCCTTTCCCAAACGACAAATTTGAGAACCGATCGACTTTAACCCTTTTCCAAAACAACATGGATCTGGATTTTTTGCATCACTATGAGAAAAGGGTTGGGAAAACTGTAAGAGAAAAGAAGAAATTGTTGATGATCAGCATTTTCTCCTTTTCCATCAATATTTTCTTTGACACAACTTATTTTTTGTACATTTGACTTCAATAGTTTTGTCGTCTGCATTTTTTCCAATTTTCGGTTGTGATGGATAACAACTACGGCCAAATAAGCCCCGCTTCAAGTGAGAATTTGTGAAATAACTTGTTATATTTCTGCGTCAAACAAGCGGTTTGGTGCATGTACACCCACCTTACTGAGCCTTTCCCTGAGATAAGGTCTATGACTTATTTGAAGAGTCATTTTACTTTTCACAAAAATATCCGAACAGACCAGAAAAACAACAAAAAATCAGATTTTTTTTCTGGTCGCGTGGGATAAATTTTTGGGAAAAGTAGGGATAGGCCTACAAAAGGTTTTCAAATAAAACATTTATCCGAGGATGGAGCTCAGTAAGGTGGGTAAACCGTTTGAAAATCGATGCAGAAATAAGACTGCTATTGCACAGCAATTTCCTAGCCTACCTGAAGTGAGGCCATACATGCATAGTTGTTATCCATCCCATTCGGCGTTGTCAAAGCATCATTTACCTAGCTGCAGATGACAGAGTCAGAAATCGGTTGGATTGGTGGAGGGTGGAGGGGGGGGGGATTCAATGACCAAGAAAACGTAGATGGACTGGGTAAAATGCGGTTGTCATTCTTTTCTTCTTTTAAAACTAAGGTAGTCTACCCATAATGAGATTCGCGCGACGTCGGATTTATTTGGGCACGGTCGAAAATATTCGGCGGTGGAACTCTCCACCACCGAATGTTTACGACCGCACCCGAATAGGTTCGGATACGTAACGACGCCGCTCGAAAAAGACGATGTGAAACGTTTATGAATCTTAAAATGGCGACATTACGGTTATTCTATGCCTACCTTAACTGGGACAAACGCCATCCCCACCCCTCAAATCCTGTATTCCAAGAATTGTTTATAAGTGGGTAGACGTGTATCGACTGGATTCAAACGTCGCACTGTTGTTTTTTGCCAAACATTAAGCCCTTTCTAATTAAAAAGATCGCAGCAGATGACGAAATGAATGTTCATAAAGATTGGAAATGTGTACAAGTATAGGCCTACCATAGAAAATATTGAGGTAAAAGGAGAAAACAGGCCCGTGGGAACATGGGATGCAAGGAGGGGTTAGTCCCCCCCCCCCCCAGCTTTGGCCAAAAACGGGCCTGGAAAACGTGGATTACCAGCATTTTCTTCTTTAATATCAATGTGTTCAAATCCTTTTCTTGGAAGGGGCATCAGAACCCGCAGGATTTGTTTTGGAAAACATTTAGAATGGGCGTTGTTCAAGTTCTTTCCAAAACAACAAATTTTTGGACTCGACCTAATCAAAAGGTGATCTAAACGCCAAGATCCGATAAAAGACCTAAGTAAGATGGGGGAATGCAAAAAGCCGCTTGAAAGTTATTGCTCAATTTCTTACCTGAAGCGGGGCAAATTTGTCCGTAGTCGTTATCCATCCCATGATACACAATCTGATTCTCCATCGTGATATTATATGCGTAAAGCGTGGAAAGCATAGAAGTAAAACAGAAAAGGCTGACTGTCGCACTCGGTATTTTCTGCTTTACTCTCGTTGCTTTTCGAAAAAAATGTTAATCAGGGACATCAAAAAAACAGCCGGGCCTTGTTAAAAGCTCTTTATTTAGACTGGTCTACAACATGCGCGGATCCAGAGAGGGAGTCAGGGGGGCATGACCCAAAGAAAGGACCTCTACGGATAAGGCGAGAATTCTCCCTAAAAGGCTCAGCTCGATGGGTCAATTCTCAAAACTAACAAATTGAGAAACAAAATTAAGCTTTATGGTTAGGTAGACAAATAAAGGAAAAAACACCGATTTTTATGTCATTTTACAGGTTCTATAGGTGCAGATAACTCTTGATTTTAGTACCCACCTAAATGGTTTCGTTTTCTTACACTACCGGTATTCAAAGAGGTAAAATGAAGATTCTTTTATTTTTATTTGCAATTTATTTTCTACAGATACAGGGATAAATGGTGTTGACATCATATGGCAGCTTTGGTTTTGTCCGTATTGCGCATGCGCACCATTGAAACAACTTTAAACCCGCACTTTCCCGCCAAAAACCGAGGCATACCTACCTTCCCAAGGCTGGCTAACATCGTTCCCCCCCTTGACCCAGCTTCCCATTGACATATGTTGTGTAACTGGATCATAGGCTTCCTTGGTAAAAAGGATTGCTGGGTCACGGGGGGGAACGTACTTTTATACTAAAAATAGTACTCATATACCATATGCCATAATTTTGGCGGGAAAATTTCGCCTTTAAACTCGTTTCAATGATGCGCATGCGCATTAAGGACAAATCGAAAAATGGTTTATGAGTCCTCACATTTACAGAAAAATATTTGCTTATAAAACTAAAGAAAACTTAAATCTGGTTTAATGAATAACGGTGGGGTAAGAAAATGTAATTTTGGGGGTAGGTACAGAAACCAAGAGTTATCTGTACCTGTCGAATCGTTTTGATCGTACAAAATCAGTTTTCATATGATTTAGATACATATCTAACAATACAGTTCGAAATAATAATCAATTTGCATGTTTTGAAAAATGACTTTTCCATTTGAGCCTTTTAGGGAGATTTCTCGCCTTATCAGTAGAGGTCCTTTGGCGAAAAAAGGGGTTATCAAAACGATTACTGGTTATGTCCAGAGACATAGATATTATAATCTAGTCAGTGTAAATGCAAAACCTCGTATGTTGATTTTGGCGAGTTTGAAAGTCAAAATTTAATGATGTGTGCCCAATTAAGATAATTCATGCAGGCTTTGAGGAATTTTTACTAATCAATATTAATTAATGACACATTATTCGTGTCCAAATTTCAAGTAAATCCTTTCAGTTTTGGAAAAGTTATTACACTTTTTTCCGTCCCCTTTAAAATTTTCCAAAAGCGAGATACGAGGTTTTGCATTTACAACGACGAATATGTCTCTGTTATGTCCCACATAAGCTGCGTCATTCGTCCCGGTATGCCACGATAAACCGTTGTTATATTTATTCCTTCATGATATGACAAGTATCTGCATGGATCTAGAGGGGGGGGGTCAGGGGGCCAACCCCCCCCCCCTGGAATTTGGCGAAAAAAGGGGGCTTAAGATCGGACCCCCACCCCCACCCCCTGGGAAAAATACCTGGATCCGCGCTTGTACAACATTTGCCGTTGTTGTAAATGATCAATCCCACAGCGACTATAGGTCTACAAGTAACTTTACACCCGAGTCAACGTGTTATAGATTAATCCATTTCAAAAACATAATTATGAAAATCTAGTCTGGTTCAAATAGTTCATTATGGTCATTGCAGACGACACGATATCGACGATTTTCTTCAAAAACCCTGGTATGAAAAAGTACAGCTTGTTTAGAGTGTAGATACGAAGTTCTTGAAGAAAAGCAGCAATATCATGAATAGTACTGAAGGATAAAAAATAAAGTCTATAACTTGGGCTTTTTGAACAACATTTCCTTCTTTTCCATGTGGAACTTTTTCCTTCATTCAGCAAGGGATAATACTCTGCAAAGTTTGCTGATAAGCCAAAATTGTTATGCGAGTTTGTTCCCTTATCGACCGTGTTTTGGCATAATTTGGGACAGATTATCATTACATTACATTATATCTTTGAACAGATCGACAATCTCGATTCTCGATAAGATATTTAGAGTCAGTATGGCTTATACATTAGCGTTACCGTAAGCTTGCTTTGCTGGCATGATTGCTGGTTTGTTTGATTGACAAATGGATCATTCATTCATTCATTCATTTATTCATTCATTAATTCATTTATTCTCATTCATTCAATCATTCATTCATTCATCCATTAATTAATTGATTAATTAATTAATTAATTCATTCATTCATTTATTCGTTCATTCGATATGGTTTTGAATTATGTAAATCTTACCTAATAGCAAGCATATATTAGGAATTTCGTCGATGACAGTACTGTCCAAAACTCTTTAACGCTAGATCATTTAAGCTTCAGTAACGAAATCTTGCTCATCCAACATTGAATTGTTAGTAGTGTTATATTTACAGTATTTTCTGGGAAAGCTGATTTTGTTAAAGTATATGCCTGTGCTTTCCTACGTAAGTTTGTATTTCTTGGACAACTATGATCAGTTTCATCAAATCATGGGTGTCAATTACGTATTAATAACTAGAAGTAATTTTTCGGAAATATTTAAAATAGGATCGTTTGGCATAACTCTTCATGATCTCCCCAAGTTAAAGATGTAAATTGGAGACAGCCGCTCTTATCTGCTTATCTGTGTGAAACCGTTCGTTAATCTGTCGGACCGACCTCTACAGGGGGTCTGCCGTTTGTTTCATTGCCAAAAGCTTTACTATCTAATTGAATGCAGTCATCACAGTATGTTCTGCATAAGAATATCAGTATATCGCAAAAGTAAGACCAACTCGTCGTGCAAATTACGAATTTCAATCAAACGTTCTTCTTAACGACGGGGAATCACGTGAAAACTGTGTTAGAAAACCATTTCTAAATCTGTTAAAGTAGCCTACACATCAATAACTGGTCTTAACGTCATCGAAATTATTCATTCGAAACCAATCAATATTGATTCGAATTTAATTACAAACAGAGGAAATGCTGTAACTCACTGATTGATGGAAAGTCTTTGTGTATCATAATGTAGTTGTACAAATATTAAAATGTTCTAATCGACATTTTTACATTTTCGAGAAAGTCGAGTTTGAAATGTTAAACTTTATATACTGACTGACTTTAAAAACGCATCACTGAAGTTCATTCGGTAATAATATACAAAAAGCTAAATCAACTATGTAGTATTGTATTTCAAGCAAAATCTTGACATCTTCCCAACATTTCCTGAAAATTTCAGACAAAAAATCGATTCAATGGCTGAGATATAGCCATCTAAAGAGAGGTGGTGTGAGGATTTTGTCAGTTTTCTCTATTTAATAACGAGTAATTCCGCTCTGAGTATCAAAAACGCTCCGCAGTCGTCGCTTCGTTGAGTCGACCCTTGAGTCTAAACAAAATCTTTTATCTTCTGGGCTTGAACTATGAACCATATATATATATTGCTGGAGAGTATTTAAAAGTTTTGGCGTCCGTTTTTCAGCGTGTCTAGGTCCAACGCACCCGGATCTGACGATGACTTTCTGTAACGATCTGTCACGGACATAATCGCCAGTAGTAAAGAATGCAATATCTTATTCGTAAATTCACTGTTCTGGCACGTGTTTATCAGAAGCAACATGTTTGTATTACAATTTCAGTTGGAAACGTTGTTGTAAACCAATTGCGTACGTGACGTAGACGTATGTTATTATCTTGTCGTAAGCTTGTTATAAACGGCTGATCAAGACGCTGATGCTCAGCAGCAATCCCTGTAGATTGGCTACGTTAATGAAAGTGAAAAATCGTCGATTGCGTATCGCACATTTTCGTTGACAAATACCTGCTTAGAATATTCCAACAAATTGTGTACGCTCATCGAACTTTGGTCTCGTGGCTTTATTTTTTGTTTAATCAAATTGATTCAGAAATTCGGTTTGAAGTAGAAAGAGTGGACAGACGTCACGCATTAGTCAGACGTGGTGGATTAATAAAGACCTTATAAAAACGATAAGATCGACCAAAAGTTTTGGTTTATCTCCAATTACCTCTTTTTCAGTTGACTTTTCAAAAATCCACGACATCCAGCTAATTCCTGGCATTCTCCCACCTCTTTGCCTCAAACCGAATTTAAATTGGTCAAGTATTAATAAAAAATATTGAATATTTTCTGAAATTCTGAGCCATGTGATTATCCACCGTGATTAAAGTGATATTTCACAGACTATTTTTTATAAATTTCACTTTCATTTTTAACTGAAAGAGTATATTTTCTTATGAAAGTTCTGACTGAAAATTTCAAGCCAAATATTGCGCCGTTTACGAGAAATATATATATATTTGTTTTAAGTTTAAGCAAACTGATGTGGACAACAGATCAAATGTAGGCCCGCCTACATGGAATTTGCTAATTCTGTCTCAACTGTCTCAACTTTAAAGGCGTGTTTTTCGCTTATCAGCAACAATTAAAAAATGATAGCATTTTTATTTATACTCATTTGAATAAGCAATCTTGGCATCAAGACATTTGATCAGGGAAAAAAGCAAAAAAAGGCAGAATAAATAAATAGATAAATGAATGAAAAGAAAAAGATAGAAATGAATAAATGCTAAAAACATTATTTGTGTTTTAACAGAATTAAATTGTAGTACTTTAAAATTATACAAAATTAGAATAGCACATGATTTATAACTTTTTGTCACTAAAGATACGTAATTAATCAGTTAATTAGCATTGTCATTTTGCAAGAGGAATAAACAACACCATATGAATACAATTATGGCTCAGAGTCCTCATCAATATCACAGCATGTCCACGACGTGTGATAACGTGACCCAACAATTACAGAACAAATTCAAAAAATTAAACGTGTCCGATTTGAAATTAAATTGAAACAGAGGAAGCTAAAAAGTGTCGGGGATCTGCCAGGTGCTGCGGTAGATAATTTAAAAAAGAGTTGAAAAAATATCGGCGACCGAGTAAATTTTATTTGGTCGTCAATAACTTTTTCATGAACTGATTTTAGAAAATCTACATCTATCAAATCCCTGACATTTTTGCAACACTCTCTGCTTCAAACTGAATTCAATTTCTCGTTTTTTTTTTTCAGCGGTTATCCACTAAAGTTATAGAGCATTCCTGCCCAACGAAAAACTTTATGAATTATGAATCTTACATTTTGAAATCTATTAAAATATTTTTATAACTTTAGATTTAGAACTTACCATAACCGTAGACAACAAAATGTATATATTAATAAGGATAAAATTAGTGTTTAATATTTAACAAAGAAATATAGAGACAAAAGAAAAAAAAGTAAAAACACAATTCGCTCAATTGACCGTTGGCCTGCATACAAAATACTGGTCTCGTATGCAGAATTGGGTTAACTTATAGAATATGTTAATCTCGATCTTAGTCATTTTTGCCTTTGTTGCAGAATTGCATCTACAGCGTTTTTAAACGAAATTGGAAGCAAGAAGACGATAAATTATTTTGAGTATATTTACACCATTGCAATCGTTGAAAGTTGTTGTTTCTCATCATAACAGAGATAATATTTAGTTTTAAAAGAAAAATGCATTAAATACACTGTAAAGTTGCCACAGGACAACATTTTCCAACAATCTATATAGAGTATATAGGGGACTAACATGGTCATTTTCAAAATTATTTGGAAGCAAGAAGGAATTGCACTAGATAAGTAGAAAACGTACCATTGAGAAGCTAATAAATTAAAGGTTATCGTCATAACAGAGATAATATTGGCAATTAGATATTAAATGAGTTATGGCTCAAACAAAATTAAATCCTTCTTTATTTCAATGTAAAATTCTTCTCCGTCTCGCATAGATAAGACGGTCCCGCGTCTGCGTATACTCCCCGCTGGGGAATACTGATAAGATCTTTTATGAAGGAAAAAGTTCGGTATGCTGTGCTTTGTTTTCATACCAAAGTCAAAAAAGATTGTAAAAACTATTTTTCAAACGAAAAATGGACTAAACCGATTGCAAAAGGCAATGAAATAGGATAACCTTTAATTCATATCATTAAAAATGCTTAATGGGAACAGGCTGAGGGAAGAGTGTTGAATGGTTAACGAAAAATCTCGAAGAGACAAGTTATTATATTTGTTTAACTTTCTTTAATATTAAAATATGAAAAGTTTGGAATCACACTGTAAATCAGTTTGTTCGAATATCTTATATGTAGTTATCGACTACATAGTTTCATGCTTTTGAAAACATGGCACAAAAAGGAAAGCAGTGCTGATGATCAATATTTTCGTGTATTTTTCTCTTTTGAATCTGAGACAAGTAGAGTAGTTGTTTTGAAAAGTTAAATCTTTCCAAATAGCTCCTGGTTTTGACGTCTCTTATTTGTAGGCTACTGAAAATATTGAGAGAAAAGAAAATGCTGAAAGATTTTTCTACTTTCTTCTCAACGTTTCCATGCTATGATATTCAAACTGAATTATATAGGTAGACCTGACACTATTTTGTCGTATTGAAAATCCTTTCATATTGGCAACATTGTGTAGTTAATCTTATTAAAGCCATTTCCCAAACAAACCTCTGTTCTAATTTCCATAATGGACAACCGAGAAAGTTCGCAAAACATTGAAGCAAAAGAAAAAAGAGGGTGGGTACGCTGATTATCAGCCTTTTCTCCCTTTGTTTCAATGTTTTCATTGATGCAACATTTACAATTTTTATCCTTTTATCACCTTTTTGTCGTCTGCAGCATCTTTGGAATTGGACCATCCTAAAATTGTGGGATATCATTTGGAAAAGGGCTAACTAGCTATTCTTTTCACAAAATACACATCTAATGGCCACTGTAGAATGTCCTCTTTTAATAATTTTGTTTTACTGTTATGATCCCCATATGGAACATAGCCTAACCGTTCTAACATCTCTACAACTGTTAATTTATGGTCAGTATTTGCCATTTCCATTTGAATAACCTGCACATCCACGACGTTAAAGAATTCTTTCGCACCTTTGAACACGAACAGTTCGTGTCTCTCGACGTCTATTTTCATGAACACTTTTTTACCACGCACTAACTCCTGGATATCGTCAAGAATGATAGACATGACGTCAATAAGACGCCCCGTCTGTGTTTGGTGACTCAGAACGGCACCGAGTCTGGAAGCACCGATGTTGTCTTTGATTAGTTTTAGTTGAACCTTTTTACGGGAATCTGACAGAGCATTCCAAATGAGAGTCACATTTTCCCACAGTTGCCCGAGAGTCAGCGATCGTGAAACCATTTCTAGATTTTCGTAATTCGCATCTAAGGAGATGACTCTATGTCCTGCCACGGCGGCCGCCAGCGTGTAGACGCCAATGTTGCACCCTAAATCCATGAACACCATTCCGGGGTTCGAGTCCAGCACCTCTGTCATGTGTGTCACTAAATCCTTCTCCCAGAACCCGTCACGGTGTAGATATTCAGACACCAGATCACTTCTCGGATCATACGTACACATTTCTGTATCTTGTTTTAATTTAAGAGTCGTCTGGTAACATTCACTTTCTTCCTCTGATGAGTCAAACCCAACAATCCGGAGAACTGTCCTCACACATCGTCCACGCCGGGAGTCTGATAAACTCACGGGAATTCCAGGTAAACACGGATAATTCCGGTAGTCATGCAGTGGTAAACCGCCCGACGATCGCCTTATGTCCAAACCTACGCCATGTCGACAAAAATTCATAAAATGCACACAAATCAAAATAATCAAGGCTAATATCAAAATAATTCCAACACGAGCTAATCGTTTATTCTCAACTCTCAAAATGTCACTTTTCATTTTCATTTTGTCCGAATGTGTAAATATTTTACTCGTCTATAGAAATGACATAGGAACTAATGCAAATAATGGTATTATATTGGTATTGAACCCGAATGTGTAGTGGTCTTTTACCCTTTGTCAAAATGAAAATTGACTGAAATTTTAAATTGATAGCTACTAAACACAACAAAATAGGTGTTAAAAATTGTGTACAGTATTGCATGGAAATGTTGAGACAAAAGGAGTAATTATTGGTTATAAACAATTTCTCATTTTGTCTCAAAGTTTTCTTAAACTTTTTTCCAATAAGCAAGTCAAACTGCGTCACTGTCTGTGAAAGGGTAAGGCCTAAACGTGTAAGAACGGATCTGTATTTGTTACCAATAAAAAAATGGTCTCCTTTACACCCTACTTAACATATCGAATTGCAAAAAGATCAACCAAGTTGCCCACGGTAGTAATAGGGATTAATTTTATCCAGCTAACCGTTACGTAATTTCGGACAAACAAAGAGTATTTCGTGTGTGGGTATTTTTTATAAAATATCGTAACCACGGCTTGAATCAAACCGTAGATAGATAGAATTTATTACACATAAAATGTTACAATTCACATGGCAAGCAATCATAAAACATACATAAAAACGGATAACAAGGCATGTATGTTAATAATAAGGCCATATCAATCAACATTATATGTGAAGGATAACACAAAAAAGAGTTAAATATAAACCCTTGTTTCCATTGTGGTCCTTACATATACAATATTGCATGACATAGGAAGACTAGCTTTCGAAATTTGACATAAATTAAATAAATAAATTAATTACTTAATGATATGATCACATGAATGGAGATATAAAATAATACTTTCAAGTTATACTGAGATCTGAAGTCAGACTTATTACATCATAATATTTATATATTATATGCCATAAAATGAATTGAACATAAATAAGTTGTAATCAAGTTTTTTAAAATATCGCATGATACTTCTCTATTATACATAAAAATATCTATAATTATCACATTGTGTGCTTATCACGGAATTTTTAAAAACTACATATAAAAGTCTACATTATTTTAAAGAAGTGTTCCTTGACTTTATATTTAAAAGATGACATGGTTTCAGCATCTCTAGCATGTTGAGGTAGGGAGTTCCATAAGGTACATCCCTTGTATGCAAAGGTTTTCATACCAAAGCCCTTCACCTTAGGAACTGCAAATCTTTTGCTGTCAGACAAAGCCATATCACTCCGGTTTGAAGATGAATTCTCGATTTTGGATCTAAACCTAGTGGGATAATTGTGAACACTACTAGCTGTGGTAAAATGCTCACTCATATAAGCAGGAGCAGTATTGGAACTTATTTTAAAAACATGACATAAAGCTAGGTGATCAACCCTATTTGTTACGAGGTTCTATAACAACACCGAATGTTTATCAAAACGTAACGTTCAACCCAGTTTATTTTTAGCACAAAATTCATTGCCATTTGACCACGACACATGTCTTTAGTGAAAAAAACATAAGTTTGTTTTATACACGTACGTGTTGATTTAATCCGCTGTCACAGAAAATATTGAGAGAAAAGGAGAATACTTAGGCCTAATCATCAGTATTTCTTCTTTTCATTTTCTCATACCCGGTCGTTCTTTTATTCAGTGTTGTTGGATTAATAATAATAATAATAATAATAATAATAATAATAATAATAATAATAATAATAATAATAATAATAATAATAATAATAATAATAATAATAATAATAATAATGATAATAATAATAATAATAATAATAATAATAATAAAATAACTTTATTTTAACCCTTTCTCAAATAATAAAATGTTAGGGTCATAAAAACTTAAAGCTGCTGCAGATGACAAAATGGATGTTGATAAAGGCGGAACTTGTGTATGATTTAGCACAGAGAATATTGAGGCAAAAGGAGAAAATGCTGATTATCAGCATTTTCTTCTTTTGCCTCATTTTTTCCCAAAGCTTTTTCTAATGGGGACGTCAAAACCAGGTCTTGTTTGGGAAAGGGTTAAAGTCATAATAGCTGTCAAAAAAACCTGCCAATTTGCCAAAAAAAAAGGGTTTACAGTGTTAAAGTATGAGCAAAAAGATGCAGAAACACCGTATTTCAAGCGAGTAACCATGCGCTGTTTACCCACAATAAGCGCATGACGTCGCGCACGGTATTGCGTCACTTTTCAAAAAACGCTACCCTCCGGGTTGCATAACTAAATTTCGCAAGACCCATTTACATTCTCATAACTTTGTTATATGTCAAAATAACAGTAAAACTGTGATCTTTTTCAATTTCATTCTTTTTCAACTCGTTAGTTTGTATAAATTTACTAGAGAGACTTTTTATTCATAAATTAAGCGAAAAAACGCGTGTAACATGTAACATAAATGTACAAATGCGACGGATATTTATAAAAGAATTCTGTGGTTAGTTAACGTCAAACACACAGAAAAATATATTTTATGATAATGGAGATGCTGTAGAATGTGTTGGTGCAAAGAAATCAAATTTCGATGTCGATTACGCAAATTATCTCAATTTGTTTACCAAAAATCGAAGTGTAACAATTAGAATTACGTCGCAGAAAAAATGACAATTTTTCTAAATATTTTGGTAATTAATGACTCAGATGCTACCAAACTTTATATAGAAAATACCATTTTTCTCTTTTTCTAAAATATATAGAAGAAAGCCGGTTAGAATAATAAACGAAACAATTATTGCATTAAATGCGTGTGGACAGAAAATGTTTCGGGTCGTTGAAAACGTCACTTTTTTACTCTTTAGATTTTAAAAAATACCAGTTCCTTTATTCATACAAAAAATAATTTCAACGAGGAAATACCATTTTTTTCTTATTTAACATATTGAAATTTCAACGCAAAGCAATTCAAAGTAAAAGAGATATTCGATTTTTTTCTTGTGGACAAAAATTTTATAAACGTAAACTTTTTATTTAAAATTAACTTAAAATCATCTAATTGTCACATTTTTCAGACAAATAATAGAATGAATCAAAGTGGCGTTAAAGCTAAGAAAAGACAATGGACGGAAAGAGTGGGATATTTCCTAAAATTTGGTCTTTTATTTATACATCACTTTAGTTTGTAAAGGGAGTAAACATTAAAAACACATTACAACCCTCTACGCAAAAACTTTAACGTTACGCAATGATTAGAATCGACGTTCGCTAGTTTGATCTATATTGACATTCTAACTTTCCACGGCGCTCAAAAGTTTGCTGGGTGTTTACAATTGCGTCTATATATAGATTTATATATTACATATTTCGGGTACCTGCAAAAGCCGTAAATACTCGTTTATAGTCGGGTGATCATGTGATACAAAGGTAACTAATAAAAGTGACACGTCACGCTAAAATGGAATTAACGGGAAGTTCATTAACAAAATTTCGAGAAACGACTCATACTAAGCAGACGTAAACTAGATGTTGCATTTAGAAAATGAACACATAGTAAGATAGATAAATTATTCGAGGCCCAGAAAATTACCTACGAGGTATGAGTCTCGAATCTTGTCAGTCTGCGCAGTCCGCACAGGCTGGATATTGTCTATACTTTTATACTTTGCAGAAGGTTCCTCTTTAGTGCAACGAGTAAAAAATTTGAAACATTCCGCTTTTCACGGGATTTTAGCACGTGCCTGGTTACGAATAAATGTTCAACTCTTTCCCTAAATGACAAAAAATAAAACTCTTCTCTATTAAAATCGTTTTAAGACTGCATAACCAATGACATTGGAAATATGAATTATTTACGATATGACATAGAAAATATTTAGGTAATAGGAGAGACTGCTAACAATTAGCATTCCTTTCTTTTGTCTCAATGTTTCCTGTGTTTTTGCAAAAAGGAAGTCCAAAGCAGGTCTTGTATGGGACAGGGTTAACTAACTGAAGTTATTTTAATAGTCATGCCTCACTCTTTCCCAAACGACAATAAGTTTGATATTCTATTTTGAAAGTTTTAAACACGACAAACTATCACTATGACTATGTACGTTAAGATAGGATTTGTTGAATTAGATAAAACAGAGAAAATATCTAAACAACTGGGGGAATTGCTTGTTATCAAGATTGTCTCCTGTTGCATCTATGTATTCTCAATCCCTTCTAATGATGACATCAAAACAAGGTTTAGATTGGGAAAGGGTCAGATTCTGCTTGACACGTCATGCTAAAAGCGTGCTTCTATGAAGTCAACAGAAGACCATATTTCGAGAGACAGGTCCCATTTAGCAAGCGCCAACGATATCCGTATTTAGATAATAATAGTGTGATAGGAAAAACATGTAAATCCAGAGTATCAACTTAGTGTAAACAGTGCCGATCCTGATCAGTCTGTGCTTTCCTCACATACTGTTTAGGGTTGCTACACACATCCCAAAAGGTACCTTTTAAAGAGACATCTCACAGTTTTAAATTTTTACTGTTTATTCTCTGACGTCATTCCACTCGATTTAAAAATAGATTCCGTAGACGCTCGCTTTTAACCGCTCAGGACTCGGATAATACCGACTCGCCCTTGACATTGTAAACATGACATACTGACATACATTGCAAGAAAGGGAAAATGTACCAATGTACCATTCTTTCACTGGTTTTATTGGTTTTATGCAGTTGGAATAGGCTTTGTTCATATCATCAGATAATAAGAACTCGGTAACAGAAAAACTTCAATCGTGACAGCTATAGCAACTTTAAGAGGTAGCACAATTGGGCAAGCCCAGTCTTCCTTGTGGCCCTCTCGTGGATTATATTCCCACATAGCAAAGATGACCACACAAAATCAGCTGAAGCGAAACGTCGTTGTAAATGCAAGACCTCGTATCTCGATTATGGAAAAATTAAAGGGGGGGGAGTGTAATAACTTCACAAACTGAAATGTTTTACTTGTAATTACTCAACATATTGTTCACAAAAAATGTGTCATTAATACTGATCAGTAAAAATATCTCAAAACAGGCAAGGATTGTCTTAACTGGTTTATACACAAGTTCGTACTTTGAAAATCGCTTGAATCGACATACGAGGTTTTGCATTTACACCGACGAAAAGACGTGTTCCACTGACCACTTGTTCGTTGCAAACGATAGTTTTCTAAAGCCATTTTTCTAATTTCCCGGTACAGATTAATTTGGAAACATTGAAAGAAAAGAAAATTCCGTTGCAATCATCAGCAATTTCTCCATCTTACGCAATATTTTCTTGTCTGTTTTGAACACTGATAATACCTTTAATCAACATCCAAATTGTCTTCTGCAGCTTCTTAAGATGAGATCTGCAAGTGACAGTTCTGAAAAATTATATTTATGCGAATCATCAGAATTTCCGTCTGTTCTCATAATGTTTTCGAAGCTTTATTTGATATGTAAAAACACGTAGACTATTGTTTGTAGAAGGGGTAAGATGAGCGTTGAATTATAATCGCGATAATCTTGGGCAACTTCGGGGGTACTTTTTTTTATAATCAAATGTTTAAGATTTTCGATTATTAATATTGAAAAAAATGATAGACTAACTCTAAATCCAACAAAAGGTGACCTAAATTTTGAAATACATGTATACTCACCTTCATAAAAAACTAGCCAGTTTTCACATATCTCTAATTTTCAATAGTTTTAATGTCTTTTTGTTTTTACACGTTGATACGCATTCCCAATTATTCCTTTATAGACCTCAATGGTTAAATGCTTTCAACATGCTCGGAAAGATGTTTAGTTTTTGATCATTGTAATTATGTTTTGCACATTAACATCATGTGCTCTTCTGATAACCACTGTTCATTGTTACACTTCATGTTTGTATGTTGCTATAACAATAATGTTTATGTTAAGCAAAAAAAAAATAAAGAATAAAGTATCAGTTACGGATTTCCTGGAATTTCCATCAAGTTACCGTAGCCAATGAACTAATTCGACTGTTTTCGATACTTTCACGAAAATGCTTTCACTTGCCATGCTGTTTATTTCGGTACGTTAATGAATAATCATAAAATCGCCGGCCATTTGCATCACGTAAGTGGATACTTTCTTATGAGTAGGGCCTACTCTTTTTACATGTACAAAGTTTTTGAGACTGATACGGAAGTTGTTGTCAACCAGTGCTGATAATAAAGAGGTGAATTATGTAGGCTACTGGGCTTATAATACACCGAAATTAATGAGACAAAAGAAGGAAATATGCCTACTGGTTATTAGCATTTTTTTCTTTTGTCTTCATGTTTCCAGAAACCGCTCATATAAAACTAGACCTGGTTTTGGAAAGGATTAACCCCCTGAGCTTTCTCTGGCCGGAACGTCTTATTTCACAATGAAATATAGGCTATAGTCGATTAGAGCGTGAAAGAAATAAGCATATTTTGGACATGGTAAGAAATGTCTATACAAAAGGAGATGTGCGATTTCTATGTGTGTTTTCTTTTATCTTAGTGATTTTATTGGCCTTATTTATGACTGATTTATCTATAGGCCTATATCTATCTATCTATATACCGGTATAGGCCTACTGCCTAACTCCCCTTTCGGGTATTACTGGCAGATGAATGCCTCCTTCAACAGTTACTCCTATGATCATATTGCAGCGACTGGAGCATCTAACCGTGGATTCTTGTCGTTTGTCTTACCAGAAGGCTCAGTAGGGTAAGGTGGGGCAAAACGCCCCCCAAATTGTTTTTGGTCATTATCTTTAAAACGAATGGCGATATAGAAGTATTTTTTGCAGTGTTACAAAGCTTTAAGTCAGCTGAACATCATGACTTGTGATTTTGGCTCTGCGTATTGAAATATGTATTTTATAGGCAAAAACAATATTTTTCAAAAGGGGCGTTTTGCCCCACACCTGGGGCAAAACGCCCCTCCCGGTGGGGTAAAACGCCCACGGTGGCGTTTTGCCCCATGCTTCAAATTTATTCATTTTGAGCTGACTGAAAAAAGTGCTTACGCTTGAAATCAATATCTTTGGGGTGTCCTTCGAGGCCAATTCCAAATTGTCCGGTCGAGTACGTTGGATAACAAAGATTCTGACCCTGAACCTTTTGATCAAATGACTAACACTCTTTTGATGTTATTCGCTTAATAAACAAAGATAATGAACACACATAGAAAGTAGAAGGCATGTGTAAATGTGTATCAGTGTTAAAAGATTCAAAAGAATACCCGAAATATGAATTTACAAGACGTCGGCATTTTTCGGGCGTTGCCGTAATCATTCGGCGGCAGATTTTCTCATTCGTAACGTTTCCGTATCTGTAGATCGGAAACCGCCGAACGTCTACGATCACGTCCGGAAAATTCCGAACCAGGGGGCGTTTTGCCCCATGAGACTGGGGGCGTTTTGCCCCAAAGTGACCATTTCACCATTTATCAAAATATTCCAAATACAACAAATGTTTCACAAAATGTTTCTTTTTCAATAAAACAACAATGTTATGTGCTATAGATATGTGTATTGTTTGTCAGATAAAATATATCCGTGCCAGATGTAACACGAAATAAATGGCAGCAGGAAATAATAAGAAATGGCCCAAAAATGATTTTTGAAAAATATTTTCTGATTGACTAATGTCAGAGCTAAAACTTTTCTGTCACATAATCTACACAATTTTTACAATCATATTAACGTCATATGTTTGTCATTTATATTGGCATTTTCTAGAAATCGATGGGGGGGGGGGGGGGCGTTTTACCCCGAGGGGCGTTTTGCCCCACCTTACCCTATAACATCATTTTACCGAAATTGTATTTTTCCGAAATTACTATCACCCGCAAGTATGTACTACCACAACATTCTTACCGAGCTTCCAGCTGCACGTCCACACAGTTTAAAGATTATCAAACTATTATTTGTTTATATAAGGGTAGGCTAGTCATATTCAGGCGTTGTTAAGAAAAGTTTTTCTTGTTTAACTATTCATTTTGACAACTTCATTTTGAAAGCCATTGTAGACGACAAAATCAGTATTTTGTCGAAAAAAAAAGTATGTATAATTTAACCCAATACCACACATTGACTCTTTTTGACTCTTCAAAAGAAAAAGACTTTGTAAAACATTGTGGGAAATGGAGAAATTGCTTGCCACAAGCAATTTCTTCATTTATCTATCTATCTATATATAGGCCTACTGCCTAACTGAGGCTAACTCCCTTTTCGGGTATTAGGCCTACTGGCAGGTGAATATTTCCCACAATATTTTCTGCCTAAAAAGACCACAAAATTTTAAACTTATATTTCACATGAAATTGTTGTCAGCAACATCTTTGAATTTGGAACAGTCCATAAATTTTCCGTTTTGTAATGGGTTAACGCCGAGCCATCGGCCCCGGATAGTCCCAAGCGAAGTCGGTCATTGCCAAGCGGCGATGGCGTGAAGGTACCTGGCGTGAAGCGAAGTAGGCCCGTTAGAGTTACGCCCCTTGATAAAGATGGCGGACGGTGAAAGAATCTCGGAAGAAATTCCGACTGAAAACCTTTTTATGAAGAAATACTTGGCTCTTAGAAATAAATGTGAACAGCTGCAGCAGGTATTGTAGTAATGGTTATTTGTTAAACGGGGTTTTAGCGTTAAATGCCACACTTGCTTCGTGAATGATCACTAAAGTTTCTGATTTTTTGTATTCGGACCCCAATTACTTCGACCTCTTAAATTTGTAAATGCTTGATTATGCATGTCATGCAGATGAATTAGCCACCGAATTGTAGGTTTTATGCATAGAATTTGGAAAACTTCTCGTTTACCGGGTACAATTCTGTCCTATTCTAGAATTATTGATTTTTTTGCAATTGTTGTTGTGTCATGTGATTCCCCACCCAGGGGTTCTTTTTATGGCTAGGGGAAGGGGCCCCGGCCCCTTATTTTGGTGGAAAATGGGTCGAATGAGCTGTTATAGCACTCTCTTGCACACGGTTCATTCATTACATTCACCTCTGTAGTTGGCTCAGAGAGTATTGCGTCATCATCTGCTAGATTACATCACTTTATATTACATCTAAACGGCAATAACAAATTATTTTTCTTTACCGAAGTCCAAAATATATCATTTTTTCACATTGCTTACAGTGATTTTTTTTCTTAAAAAAACGGTCGTTATTGGGCCCCTTTCCCCTCTCTGAGGAATATACTTTTTTCCCCCATTTCAGAGAAATTTTCCCCTTCTGGAACTAGATTTTTTGTTGCAAAGAAAAATCCAAATCATATTTTGGTTCTAGGCATTTCTAGCAGTTCTAATGGTTGTTTGAAGGTCCCATTATGATATACAAGCAAGTTAAATGCATTTATAACACTGTATTTGAGAGTATAAGCATGTATTGAAATTTCCCCTTTTTGGGCGTTCACGCACAAATTTTCCACCCACCTATGGGCCCTGACCCCCTTCCCCCAAAATAAAAAATAAACACTGGCTTAAAATTTAATATCATTTTCTAATGATAATAATTCAAAATTTTTATTTGATGTTATTCATTCAAGGGCGCAGTAATTTTTCTGTACATTTCATTTTGATTGGTAAGCAGGCTTGAAAAACCATTGTATATGGGTAAATTCATTACAGATTATTACACGGCTGATGAGGGCCGGAGAGTGATATCGGCCCGCAACCGCGATATCTGCCTCAAGATCTTAAGACCGAGGGCAGATATCAAGGTCAGGGCCGATATCACTCTCCGGCACGAATCAGACGTGTAATAATCTGTATATTGCATTCTTTTTGCAAAAAACCTTCATTCGATGAATAAATGTTACCTTTCAATAAAGTTTCCACGAACGTTCCAGTTGAAATAAAGTCAACTTTATGCATTTTTTTTCACATTAATTGCACTTGAAGTGAACAAAGATAACGTTACGATGGCAGCCATTTTTATCAACAACATTGCGCTTTTCTGACGTCATTGACGTTTCGCGTCACGAAAAGGCACATGCTAAAGATCTGTACCTATAGTTTCGGAATAAATTCCTTGGCAGCTGGCAGATATCGCATATCTGCCCGCTGCTAAGGATTCACGTGGATATAGCTTTTTCGGCCCGCCCGATATCTGGCAGATTCTGGCCAAAAATGTTACTATTTATAGTAACAGAATAGAATATTCTGTTATAATACCTTTCAAATGTACCCGGAACCGTCATAAATTTTCCTCGGTTTGACAAGATTCTTGTCATGCATGGCGTCAGAGGTAGAGGCCGTTGCAGAGGTATGGTAAGAGTAACCAACAACAACTCTGCTCGGAGATTGCGGTCATAGGGGAAAAAAATTTAAACATTTTTTTTTTTTTTGCTTGAATACTAAAAGGCTTCTGTCAAAATATTTTAGAAAACACAAAGAAAATAGATTTTGAAAGCAATTTATTAGCTGATAAACTAAAGATTTTTGATTGTTAACATAAATACTCCCATGGGAGAACATTGTAAAGGTTGAAACATTGATTTATAAGGGGAAAATTACAATTTAGGGGAAAAATTCCCAGATGGGAAGGGGCAGATATTCGGCCCCAATTTATTAGTAAAAAACACCTGCCACCATTTTGGAAATTTTTAGGAAACTGAAGAATACGCTTATGATTGGCATATTCTTCCTTCTCAACATCATATTTTACTAAAACAACGACAATTTACATTCTTAGAGTCGAATCAACTTTGTAGTCTATGCAGAATAGAATTCGGACGATCCAAAAATGTGTCGTTTTGGAAAAGTTCCAATTTACTATACAAATTGGATGTAATTGGTTCTAAAGTTGTTCCAAATAGATGTTCTATTGACAGTCTAAAATGGATCGATTGATTGATGTTAATATTTTGAAGAGGATAAGGAAAGGAAGAAAACGCTAAGTACTTGCATTTCCCCCCTTTCCTACAACGTTTTTACTATATCAAAGATGATTTATATTCTTAAGCTGTGATTAATAAAGTTTTGAAATCGCTTTATGAATCATTGCAGCAATTGAATGCAGTATTTATTACACACACTAAAACACGTTCTCTATTTTCCCAGCTCACATCAACCCATTTATCTGTCTTGTTATTTCGTTTCGAACAAGATAGATAGCAATGGATTGGTGTGAGTATTGTTTGTTTGCTTCAACTTTTTTTTTTTTTTTTTTTTTTTTTGTAGGCAATATTTAATGTTCGCCATATTGTATATTCTGTTGTAAATTTATATGCCTCATGGGTCTATGACCTTCTGGTTTGAATAAAGATTATCATTATATTAGCCATAATTAAGAGCATTAATTTTCAAAAAAAAAAAAAAAAAAATATGTAATTTGTGCTTCAAAAAATCACTTATCAGGCAAACTCCTCATTATTTTCTCATTGAATTTAGTATTCTTTTGTTTTCATCACATTTTTTTTTTTTTTTAGTTTAATAAATTACTTATTTTCAAATTTTCAGGGAAATGAAAAGATAGTGAACAGATTGCAGCATGTTAAAAAATTGGTAAAACGCTACAAGCGTGAGAGAAGGTAACACATGATTTATTTTATCGAAAAGGTAGAAGCGAGGAAAAAAAAAAAGAAATTTCTTAATATTTTGTTTAACCCTTTCCCAAGCAAAATATCAGGATGATTCAATTTTTATGACAACACAAATGCTTATAAAGGTAGGTTAAAAATGTGTTATATAGGAGAAAATGCAGGAAAGGGTTTAAGATTACTGGTTATGGACTTCATGGTATCGGGCTTCTGTGAAACAGTAACTCTTGTTTATAATTTTATCCATAGCAGTTGAAGGAGGGCTTAACCCCAATCAATCAATCAATCAATTAACCAATTATAATGTTTATTCTTTTTGGAGCTCATTGGAGCAGGTTAATTTCCTATGAGAACCCCAAATTGAATTTTTATGCCCCCGTATTGAGAGATCGGGGGCATATTGTTTTACTCGTGTCCGTCTGTCTGTCTGTCTGTCTGCCCGCCTGTCCGTCCGTCTGTCCGAAAACTTAACCTTTGCCTTTTCTCCAAAAGTATTTGACATACAAAGCTCAAATTTGGTATGCAACTTCCTTTCAATGATATCTATCTGTTCCATGCAAAATGACCTTCCTCAAGGTCATCCCTTAACCCTTAATAACCCTTTACTCTACGAAAACTTATCCTTTCATAAAAATGGCCATTTCGGGGGCATTTGTGTTTCACAAACACATCTTGTTTTCTTATCTGTTATTAATGAAATTGGAAGTCTTGGAAATTCCGCTGTTTGTAAAGGGTTAATCCAACTTGACCCATTCCCACATAATGGTGCTTTTTGACTTCCTACATGATAAAGGCTTTGGAAACCAATGTGAAAAATTAAAAAAATGCTTTTCACAAGCAATTTTTTTTCATTTCCCACAATGTTTTCCAACCAAATAGACAAAAAAAAATGTAAAACTTCATTCATTTGAAATTGTTGTCTGCAACATCTTTGAATTTAGACCAGGACAAGTCTAAAATTGCGCTGTCTGATGAAGGGTAACATTTAGCCCCTTCCCAAACAAGACCTGGCCCCGGTTTCTCGAAAAAACTTAAGTATATTTTCATGAGAACATGCTCAACTTCAAAGGGATACTCTCCAACGTTGAAGGATATTCGATTGAAGTCCATGTGAATTTCGTGCGATTTGAGCATGGTGCTCAGATTTGAGCATGAGAACGTACTTTAAGTTTTTTCGAGAAACCGGGGCCTGGTTTTGACGTCCCTAATAGAAAAGGCTTTCAAAAACATTGAGACAAAAGAAGAAACTGCTTTTAACCAGCTGTTTCTCCTTTTGTCTCAATATTTTCTGTGCTACATTTTACACAAATCCTGCCTTTATCGACTTCTATTTTGATGTCTGCAGTGGAATTCTGATTTGAAAAAGTAAATTTTTTGTTGTTTGGGAAAGGGTTTATATTGTTTTCCAGATTTTTACAGACGAGACTAGATTCCTACAATGACAACTACAAGGAAGCACAAGTACCAGTTATGTGGGAGGTATATACAGTAAATTTTTTCACAAACAAGACCAGAGCCGCGTTCTTTAGAGCGAGATTTTTTAAGATTTCTTAAGATGTTTTTGATACAGCGTCTTCGAGACCGAGATTATAAGCGGAGTGTTCCAAATGTTCCATATTTCATACAAATGACGTCATCATGACGTCATTTGTATGAAATATGGAGCATTCGGAACTCCGCGGTTTATGAATCATGGAGCATTCGGAACAACTCGGTCAATTCTCTCCCATATAAATCTACAGAATTTACCGAGGGGTTCCGCAAGAAGTATAGAGCAATGGCGGCTCGCAGTGATCTTCTTAAAAATCTTGCTCAAAAGAGCACTTTATACTAAAACGCCTTAAGAAGTCTCAAGATATCTCAAGAAATCTCGCTCTAAAGAACGCGGCTCTGATTTTGATGTCCCCAATAGAAAAGGCTTGGCAAAACATTGAGACAAAGGAAGAAACTGCTGATAACCATCATTGTCACCTTAATTTTGTCTCAATATTTTTCGTGTCATATAGTATACACAATGTTTATCTTTACAAACATCCATTTCGTCGTCTGCAGCAGCTTTGAAATTGTACCACCCTAAACTTTTTTTGCTTCGGAAATGGTTAAATTTTCACAAACAAAACCTTGTTTTGACGTTTCTAGTTAGTAACGCACCAGACTTTCACTCATGATGTCCAGAGTCCGATATGACGGTTGTTGCAAATATCCTGTCTGACAAAATTTTGTCTCCCACCAATGGTTTGATTATAGTTAACTTCAGTGGGCAAGCAGCTGAAGGTTCGATAAGGATGTTGTGGTAGTACTGCCAAGATAAACAAGAGGAATCAATGGTTCTGTACTCCAGCTGCCATGATTTGACCATAGCAGTTGAAAAAGAGGTTAAGCCCTCATCGGTCAATCAATTTGATGTCCTTAATATATATAAGGCTTGAGAAAACATCGAGATAGAAAAAGAAAATGCTGTTGATCAGCTTTTTTAGCTCACCTGAGCACAAAGTGCTCAAGGTGAGCTATTGTGGTCACATTTTGTCCGTCTGTCTGTCTGTCCGTCCGTCCACAATTTCGTGTTTACACTCTAGCATCTACAAATATAGGCCAATCTTGACCAAACTTGGTCAAAACATGTATGGCCATAAAATCTCGGATGAGATTGATTATGGGTCAGATCGAACCAGAAAGTCAGGAGTTATCTGCCCTTGAATGCGAAAAATACCTAGTTTTGACATTGTTTACACTCTAGCATCTACAATTATTGATCAATCAAGACAAATCTTGAAAATAACCTTGCAGAACATAATATCTCGGATGACTTCGATTTTCAGTCTGATCTGACTAGAAAGACGAGAGTTATGTGCCCTTGAATTCGACAAAATTGCCATTTTCGGCTGTTTTCCACCTTGTTTACACTCTAGAATCTACAATTATTCACCAATCAGGACAAAACTTGGACACAATCTTGGGGACCATGAGATCTCGGATGAGTTCGATTTTCAGTGTGATCTGATCAGAAAGTCGAGAGTTGCTTGCCCTTGAATTTGACCAAATTGTCATTTTCGGCTGTTTTCGACCTTGTACACTCTAGAATCTACAATTATTAATCAATCAAGCCAAAACTTGGACACAATATTGGGGATCATAAGATCTAGGATGAGTTTGATTTTCACTATTATCTGATGATCAGAAAGTCGAGAGTTATGAGCCCTTGAATTTGACAAAATTGATGTTTTTGACTGTTTTCGACCTTATTTACACTCTAGAATCTACAATTTTTGACCAATCAAGACAAATCTTGGACACAAGGTTGAAGACCATAAGATCTCAAATGAATTTGATTTTCAGTCTGATCTGATCAGAAAGATGAGAGTTATGTGCCCTTGATTTCTGACAAAATTGCTGTTTTCGACCTTGTATACACTCTAGAATCTACAATTATTGACCAATCTGGACAAATCTTGGACACAATGTTGGGTATCATAAGATCTTGGATGAGATCGATTTTCAGCCTGACTTGACTAGAAAGTCGAGAGTTATGTGCCCTTGAATGTGATCAAAATTGCCTTTTTTCGCTGTTTTTGACCTTTTTTATACTCTAGAATCTACAATTATTGATCAATCAAGACAAAACTTGGACACAATGTTGGGGATCACAAGATCTGGGATGAGTTTGTTTTCAGTCTGATCTGATAAAAAAAGTCGAGAGTTATGTGCCCTTGAATTTGACAAAATTGCTGTTTTCGGCTGTGTTCGACCTTGTTTATACTCCAGAATCTACAATTATTTATCAAACAAGACAAATCTTGGACAATGTTGGGCACCATAAGATCGTGGATGAGTTCGATTTTCACAACGTTATTGACCATAAGTTCGTTTTCAGTCTTGAAGTCATAAATATTTATTGAATTGAACAAAAGTGACATTGCTCATATCATTTTGGTTCAGGTGAGCGATATAGGACCATCATGGTCCTCTTGTCTTTTTTTTGTCTCAATATTTTCAGTGCAATATTGTATTTCTTTAGTAACATACGTTAAGTTACAAGTCCACAATAGCCTTCAGGTTGGACTACCCTATTATTTTTCTGTTCGAGAAAGGAATCAAAATTTAAGATATCTGTATGTTTGTTGACAAAAGCAAAGGTAAATGCACATGTATATCATAAGAAAGTGACTAAGTCACATGATTTTGGCTTGTGTCTTCTACCACGTTTATAAGTAAACATGATCATTTGCATTAACATTATATATGTTTGATTAAAAGCATGTAATTATTTACAAATCTTTTTGCCATGTATTTTCAGGAAGATCAGATGTACAACATGTTCAGGCCACCTCCCCAATCCCCACCCACTAAAGATATGCCCACGCCTTCCAGAGTATTGACCACACCCACTGCCACACCCACATCACAAAAAACAAAATCAGCAAAGAAAATAAAAACACTTTTGAAATCACAGGATCAGCAAATTGGGGCTTCAAGTTCAAATGTTGTGGCCTCTCTTCAACCATTTCTACACGGACTTGATACAGATGTGAAAAATATAGACGCGATGTTGTTTGGAGCTGGTGGTATAAAACATGAGTATAATTTAATGAAGAAAAGTCCTGTAAAACTTGAGTTAGGTGAACCAAAGAAAAGTCAGAGTAGATCCAGCGCTTTTCTCCTGTTTTGTGAACAATACACACACTATGTCCAAAATGAGTTTTTACGGGTAAGTACTATGCTTACTCCCCAGTGTAAATAATTCGGTAACCACTTGAGGTAAGTCAATCAAAATTTACATGCATCATGTGCATATACTGCTACACATGTCACAGAAAAAATTTCAGTAATTTCTTATCAAATTATGGCTGATGCTGGGTTGCCCAGTTTAAACTTCTACGCCGATGAGTGTTGGTTAATCGAGGGCCGATATATGGACGTCGGCAACGAAGCCCTGCCATACAAAGATGATGACTGACGGTTCTAGCACTGATATGAGGGTGCATATGGCCAGGTGTATTAATGGCTGTACGACGCGGAATAGTAAACCGATTACGCAAGTGCGTCAAAATGATATGCCTGTCTTGATGTAACGTCGTCTCTCTGGGATGTCCGGACCTTGGAAGGTCCTCAACGGACCCAGTGGCAGCATATATAGCACGCAACCTCCTAACAGTACGCATTGAAATGCCTAAAAAGTTTGCTACGTTTGCAACTGTATCTTCAGCTTGCAAACGTCCTATAGCTAATAAGCGTTGTTCATTTGAAGGACGCATAGCAGCGAATAATGGTATTGAAATCAAATTTTTTCATGTGTTTTGAAATCCCCAAACATCGACGCTTTGCACATGCCAAAACGTGAAAAAAGCGGGGGGCACCATATGACAAAGTTTGTTGAGAATATACTGAAATTTTTGCTGTGACATGTGTAGCAGTAAATGCACATGATGCATATAAATTTTGATCGACTTACCTCAAGTGGTTACTGAATTATTTACACTTTTAGACATGGACAAGACTTTTGTCCATTAGTATATAATTTTGCCAAAGTTTTGCTCTTTTATCACATGGTTTTGTTAGTACCAGGATACATGCTTAGTTGCACAAGTGATAGAAGTTATAACTTGAAAATTGTTGAGCATGACATTAAACTATATTCAATTAATCTCTCTCTCTCATAGAATTGTCTATGTAAGATGAGCAGCTAGATCAGATGCTATTTTAACAGTGAGAAAAATTAATCCATTACCATTTGGCAAAGTTTTTGAATTTTCCAATATCAAATGTGTTGCAGAGTATAATTTCAGAGATATATGAAATCATAAAAGTCCTCGCATTTTGGGTTAGAAAACATTGTGGATAATGAAGATGTTGCTTGTCACAATCATTATGCCCCCTTTCGAAGAAAAAGGGGGTATATTGTTTTGCAAGTGTCGGTAGGTCGGTCCGTCGGTCTGTCCGTAGACCAAATCTTGTCCGGAGCATAACTCGAAAAGTATTAAAGGTAGAATCATGAAACTTTACAGGTGGATAGATCTCATTATGGAGAGGTGCAGTGCACAAGAACTGTAACTCTGCTGATCAAATTCTTTGAGTTATTGCCCTTTGTTGATTTTATAACTTGATTCTTGTCCGGAGCATAACTCAAAAAGTATGTAAGGTAGAATCATGAAACTTTACAGGTGGATAGATCTCATTGTGGAGAGGTGCAGTGCACAAGAACCGTAACTCTGCCGATCAATATTTTGGAGTTATTGCCCTTTGTTGATTTTATAACTTGATTCTTGTCCGGAGCATAACTCAAAAAGTATGTAAGGTAGAATCATGAAACTTTACAGGTGGATAGATCTCATTGTGGAGAGGTGCAGTGCACAAGAACCGTAACTCTGCCGATCAAATTTTTGGAGTTATTGCCCTTTGTCGATTTTCAACCTTGATTCTTGTCCGGGGCATAACTCAAAAAGTATGTTAGGTAGAATCATGAAACTTTACATGTGGATAGATTTCATTATGGAGAGGCGCAGTGCACAAGAACTGTAACTCTGCTGATCATATTTTTGGAGTTATTGCCCTTTGTTGATTTTCAAACTTGATTCTTGTCCGGAGAATAACTCAAAAACTATGTAAGGTAGAATCATGAAACTTTACAGGTTAATAGCTCTTATTATGGAGAGGTGCAGTGCACAAGAACTGTAACTCTGCTGATCATATTTTTGGAGTTATTGCCCTTTGTTGATTTTAAATTTTTATTCTTGTCCGGAGCACAACTCAAAAAGTATGTAAGGTAGAATCATGAAACTTTACATGTGGATAGATGTCATTATGGAGAGGTGCAGTGCACAAGAACCGTAACTCTTGCGATCAAAATTTTGGAGTTATTACCCTTTGTTGATTTTATAACTTGATTCTTGTCTGGAGCACAACTCTAAAAGTATGTAAGGTAGAATCATGAAACTTTACAGGTTGATAGATTTCATCATGGAGAGGTGCAGTGCACAGAAACCATAACCTTGCCGATGAAATTCTTGGAGTTATTGCTCTTTGTTGAATTTACACTTAATTCTTAAAATTGCCTATATCTCATGTCTTTTTACACACACAGGCTTGGTATCTCACACATAGATACTTCCTATCAACATCACATTTGACCATGACCTTGGACATTGTGACCTTGGCCTTGGAGTTTGACCTACTTTAAAAGAAATTAAACCGGGCATATAGTTCAAGACCTATTACACATACAGCCTTGATATTTCACACATGGACACCTCCTACCAAGACCTTTCACAATTGACCATGACTTTGGACCTTGTGACCTTGACCCTGGAGTTTGACCTACTTTTTTAAAACTTTAACCTTGCCGATATATCATGTCCTTTTACACATACAGCCTTGATATTTGACACATGGAAACCACCAACCAAGACCTATCACATATGACTATGACCTTGGATCTTGTGACCCTGACCTTGGACTTTGACCTACTTCTATGATACATTAACCAGGCCTATATTTCATGTCATTTTACACATACAGCCTTGATATTTGACACATGGACACCTACGACCAAGACCTTTCACATTTGACCATGACCTTGGACCTTGTGACCTTGACCTTGGTGTTTGACCTACTTCTATAATACATTAACCTGGCCTATATTTCATGTCATTTTACACATACAGCCTTGATATTTCACACGTGGTCACTTCCAACCAGGACATTTCCATTTTGACCATAACCTTGCACCTTGACCTTGGAGTTTGACCTACTTTTAAAATACTTAAACTAGGCCTATATCTCGTGTCCTGTTACCTATACAGTCTCGATATTTTATTCACATGGACACCTACTACCAAGACCTTTCACATTTTACCATGACCTTGACCTGTGTGACCTTGACCTTTGATTTTTACATACTTTTAGAAATCTTTAACCTAGCCTTTATCTTATATCTTATTACACCTACAGCCTTGATATTTCACACATAGACACCTCCTACCAAGACCTTTCACATTTGACCATGACCTTGAATATTGCAACCTTGACCTTGGAGTTTGACCTACTTAAAAAAAAAACTTAAACTAGGCATATATCATATCATGTCCTTTTACACCTACAGCCTTGATATTTCATTCATGGACACCTCCAACCAAGACCTTTCACATTAGACCATGACCTTGACCTTGGCATTTGGCCTACTTTTAAAAACTTTAACCTGGCCTATATTTCATTAGCTCCACTGGCCGAAGGCCAGCGGGGCTTATGTAATGGCCCTGTGTCCGTGCGTCCATCCGTGCGTGTGTCCGTGCGTAAACTTTTTCTTTTAACATCTTCTTCTCCAAAACTACTGGACCACTTACAACCAAACTTCACACGAATCATCCTTGCATGAATCTCTACCAAATTCCTTCAAAAGAATAAAATCTGTGCAGAACTTGAATTTTAATTAATTTAATTGAATTAAATTTTCGAAAAATCTTTAAAAATTTTCTTCTACAAAACTACTGGACCAATTTCAACCAAACTTCACAGTAATCTTCCTTGCATGAATCTCTACCATATTCCTTCAAAAGAATAAAAACCGTGCAGAACTTGAATTTTAATTAATTTAATTGATTTTAATTTTCAAAAAATCTTTAAAAACTCTTCTTTTCCCAAACTACAGGACCAATTTCAACCAAACTTCACAGAAATCTTCCTTGTATGAATCTCTTCTTAATTCTTTCAAAAAGATAAAATCTGTGTGTTACTTAAATTTTGATTAATTTAATTGAATTAAATTTTTGAAATATCTTTAAAAATTCTTCTTCTCCAAAACTACTGGACCAATTTCAACCAAACTTCACAGAAATCTTTCTTGCAAGAATCTCTACCAAATTCCTTCAAAAGAATAAAATCCGCGCAGAACTTGAATTTTAATTAATTTAATTGATTTAAATTTTCAAAAAAATCTTTAAGAATTCTTCTTCTCCAAAACTTCTGGACCAATTTCAACTAAACTTCACAGAAATCTTCCTTGTATGAATCTCTTCTTAATTCCTTCAAAAAGATAAATTCTGTGTATAACTTAAATTTTAATTAATCTAATTAAATTAAATTTTCAAAAAAAATCTTTAAAAATTCTTCTTCTCCAAAACTACTGGACAAATTTCAACCAAACTTTACAGAAATGTTCCTTGCACAAATCTCTTCTTAATTCCTTCAAAAAAATAAATTTTGTGTAGAATTTAAATTTTGATTACCGTAATTATTCTAATAAACGCCCGGGCATTTATTACAAACATGGTCGAAGAAAAAGTAAGGGGTGGGCGTTTATTAGAGGTTTTTAGGTCACCTGACCGAAGGTCATGGTGACCTATTGCGACCGTGTTTTGTCTGTCGTCGTGCGTCGTGCGTCGTGCGTCGTCCGTCGTGCGTTAACTTTTAACATTTTCGACTTCTTCTTGAGAACCATTGGACGGATTACAACCAAACTTGGCAGGGAGCATCCCCATGGGAAGCCGCTTCAGATTTGTACAAATCATGGAGTTATCTCCCTTTGGGGCCCCATAAGGGGCCTAAAAGGGGTTAAATTGGGTACATCTTAAAAAATCTTCTTCTCATGAACCGACTCTTGGATTGGATTCACATTTGGTATTTAGAGTCTTTAGGGCAAGGACAACAAAGTTTGTACAAGAGAAAAAAATCCGTCCAGAAATGGCCGTGCTGGGGAGGGGGGATGGGAGGGGGGTCGCGTTATTATATAACTTAACATTTTCAACTTCTTCTTGAGAACCATTGGACGGATTACAACCAAACTTGGCAGGGAGCATCCCCATGGGAAGCCGCTTCAGATTTGTACGAATCATGGAGTTATCTCCCTTTGGGGCCCATAAGGGGCCTAAAAGGGGTAAATAGGGTACATCTTAAAAAATCTTCTCCTCATGAACCGGCTCTTGGATTGGATTCACATTTGGTATTTAGAGTCTTTAGGGCAAGGACAACAAAGTTTGTACAAGAGAAAAAAATCTGTCCAGAAATGGCCGTGCTGGGGAGGGGGGATGGGAGGGGGGGGTCGCGTTATTATATAACTTAACATTTTCAACTTCTTCTTGAGAACCACTGGACGGATTACAACCAAACTTGGCAGGGAGCATCCCCATGGGAAGCCGCTTCAGATTTGTACGAATCATGGAGTTATCTCCCTTTGGGGCCCCATAAGGGGCCTAAAAGGGGTTAAATAGGGTACATCTTAAAAAATCTTCTTCTCATGAACCGGCTGTTGGATTGGATTCACATTTGGTATTTAGAGTCTTTAGGGCAAGGACAACAAAGTTTGTACAAGAGAAAAAAATCTGTCCAGAAATGGCCGTGCTTGGGATGGGAGGGGGGGTCGCGTTATCAGTTAACTTAACATTTTCGACTTCTTATTAAGAACCATTTGACGGATTTCAACCAAACTTGGCAGGAAGCATCCTAATAGGAAGCCGCTTCAGATTTGTACAAATCATGCAGTTATCTCCCTTTGGGATGCCATAAAGGGCCAAAAAGGGGTTAAATAGGGTACATCTTAACAAATCTTCTACTCATGAACTAGTTAATACTAGAGTGCAAATGTTGTCACATAAACTAAAACTGAGCTGGTAACTTTGTTCTAATAGCCTTCAACCCTTTCCCAAACATATCCTGGTTTTTGTGTATCATAGAATTAAATGTTGTAGGAAAAACCGGCTGTTGCCTTGGATACACATTTGGGAGTTAAAGTATTTAGGGCAAGGACTTCAAAGTTTGTACAAGAGAAAAAAATCCGTCAATAAATGGCCCTGCTGGGGAGGGGGGATGGTAGGTTTTGGCGTTATTACTTAACTTTGAACATTTTCTACTTCTTCTTGAGAACCTTTGGACAGATTTCTACCAAAATTGCCAGGAAGCATCCCAATGGGAAGCCGCTTCAGATTTTTACAAATCATGGAGTTATCTCCCTTTCGGGCCCCAAAAGGGGCCAAAAGGGGGTAAATAGGGTACATATTAAGAAATGTTCTATTAGTTGATTGAATTCACATTTGGTATTTGAGTCTTTAAATAAGTTTGTACGAGAGAAAAAAGACTGTCAAGAAATGGTGGTGCTGGGGGGTTGCGCTATTAGTTAACTTTTAACATTTTCCTTAACTGTTTCTGCTCATTTGATTCAGGTGACCGATAAGGCCCTCTGGGCCTCTTGTCTAATTTTGTAAGTCAAAATTTGAAAATCAAGTGTCAATTCACGGACTCGAAGTTCAGCAAGTCGAATTTACTGTGTTTTGCAATAAGGACTGCAAAATGCGATTTTTCCAATGAAATCCCTTCATTGCAAACATATCAAGGGCTGGACATACCCTTTTTCATTGCTTTTGGAAATTATTTTTGTTTATGACTTACATTATTCTAATCCGGAATCAGGGGTGGGCGTTTATTAGAATCACCCTTTTTTGCTAAAATTATGGTAAATATAAGCAGATTTTCAGGCGAGATTGGGGGATGGGCGTTTATTAGAATATGGGCGTTTATTAGAATAATTACGGTAATTAAATTGAATTAAATTTTCGAAAAATCTTCTTTTCCAAAACTACTGGACCAATTTTAACCAAACTTCACACGAATCTTCCTTTCATGAATCTCCTGTAAATTCCTTAAAAAAAATAATTTCCATTTAGAACTTAAATTTTAGTAAATTTAATTAAATTGAATTTCCAAAAATTGTTAAACAATCTTCTTCTCCAAAACTACAAGACCAATTTCAATCAAACTTCACAGGAATCTTCCTTGCATGAATCTCTTTCAAATTCCTTCACGATTGGATGAAAAGCTTGGTCGCTGTGGGCTAAGCTTATTTTTCGCTATATGAAACAGTGTAATTTTAAGAAAATTTTAAATACTTTTCTGCTCCTTAATCACTTATTGGATTTCATTCTTGCGTAGCATGAATCTTCTTTGGATATACCTCTTTTGTATTCCTTGAAGAAGTTTGTAGTCTAAATGTCGAAAAGCCAGTGGAGCGATACAGGGCCATCTTGGCCCTCTTGTTTTACTTTTATGTATACAGCCTTGATATTTCACACATAGACACCTCCTACCAAGACCTTTCATATTTGACCATGACCTTGGACCTTGTTAACTTGACCTTGGACTTTGACCTACATCAAATGTAGGCCCTTGAGGGGGCATATATGTTTTACAAACATCTCTTGTTTATCTTGTGGTGTAAAAAGCGGCATTATGCGGAATATTGGTTGAAATGATGTAGTTATGTATGGTTCATGTGTTTTGCTTTATATCCTCTATCAGGAGAAGAATGAGATTATTTCTCCAGATGAATTAACAAGAAGGCTGGCCCTGAAGTGGAATACTCTCTCACCGGATGATAAAAGGGTAGGTAAAACATTGTACAATAGAGCTGCAGATAAAAGGGCTTTTCAAAATGCAATGTAGCATTTCGTCGGTGCTACTGCAAAACCACGTAACTCCAGCTTTGATCAAGCTGGAGTTACGTGGTTTTGCAATAGCACTGACGATTTATTCTTCATCAAACCCTATATTGTGGGTACTCATTAGAATTGTCTCGACGAGACAATTCTAATGAGTACCCACAGCATAGGATTTGGATTTGAAATTACAAATTTAGATTGCTTTCACCACCTCTTACCTGTTGCTCTGACCCTTTCCCAAACAACAAAAAAACTGCTCAAATAATTTGAAAACTGCTGAAGATCAGAAAATGAAAGTTTATAAACAAATGATTTTGTCTACAATGGCTCAGAAAATATTGAGGCAAAAGGAGAAAATGCTGGTTATCAGCATTTTCTTCTGCTGTTGGGAAAGGGTTGATAATGTCAAACAACTTGTAATATGACCTTATCCCAAAGAAGCTCTGTTTTGATTACTCTACAAAATTTCATTGAAGAAGTTAGCATTTTATCCTAGTATTGCATCAAGGATTTATTATAATAAATTGTAAGGGTAATGGCTTTTGAAAATGCAATATATGTCTTTCATTTATTGTTCAAACACTATTTTGTGGGAACTCAATAGAATGGCCTCATTGAGAAAACAAATTTAGAATGCCTTAACCCTTTTCCAAATGACAAAATCTTTGGGTTGTCCAATTTGAAAGCTGTTGAAGACGACAAAATGAGCGCTCATGAAGATGAATTTGTGCACATTATAGCGCAGAAAATATTGAGGCAAAAGAAGAAAATGCTGGTTATCAGTATTTTTAGCTCGACTTTTCGAAGAAAATGTGAGCTTATACTGTCACCCGGGCGTTGGCGTCGGCGTCGGCGGTGCAACAAAGGTTAAAGTTTTTTCAAACATCATATCAATGACTTCCATACTATCAAAGGGATTCATTCCAAACTTGGAATACTTATTCACCATCACACTCTCTGCCTTACTACCAGGGCCCATGACCCTGGCTCCACTATATTTGGAGTTATGCCCCCTTTATACTAAGCAACTTAGAAAGTCGAGCGCGCTGTCTTCGGACAGCTCTTGTCTTCTTTTGCCTCAATATTTTCCCAAGCTTATTCTATTTGGGACATCAAAACCAGGTCTTGTTTGGGAAAGGGTTAAGTCTCCCTTGCCTGTTGCTGTGCTGATATTTTTAGCTCACCTGAGCACGAAGTGCTCAAGGTGAGCTATTGTGATAGCATTTTGTCCGTCGTCCGTCCGTCTGAACGTCCGTCCGTCCGTCCGTCCGTCTGTCAACAATTTGGTGTTTACACTCTAGCATCTACAAATATAAGCCAATCTTAACCAAACTTGGTCAAAACATGTATGACCATGAGCTCTCGGATGAGTTCGAATTTGGGTCAGATCAGACTGGAAAGTCCGGAGTTATCTGCCCTTGAATGTAAAAAAAGCTACTTTTGACATTGTTTACACTCTAGCATCTACAAATATTGACCAATCAATACAAAAGTTGGACACAATATTGGTAACCATAAGATCTCGGATGAGTTCGATTTTGGGTCAGATCGGACCAGAAAGTCTTATCTGCCCTCAAATTTGACAAAATTGTCGTTTTTGACAGTTTTCGACTTTGTTTACACTATAGCATCTACAAATATTGACCAATCAAGACAAAACTTTAACACAATGTTAGTGACTGTAAGATCTTGGGTGAGTGCGATTTTGGGTGAGATCGGATTAGAAAGTCAGAAGTTATCTGCCCTTGAATGTAAAAAAAAGCTACTTTTGACATTGTTTACACTCTAGCATCTACAAATATTGACCTATCAATACAAAAGTTGGACCCAATGTTGATGACTATAAGATCTCGGATGAGTTTGAATTTTGATTTGATCAGACTATAAAGTCCTGCGTTATCTGCCCTTTAATTTGACAAAATTGTCGTTTTTGACAGTTTTCAACTTTGTTTACACTATAGCATCTACAATTATTGAACAATCAAGACAAAACTTTAACACAATATTAGTGACCATAAGATCTTGGATGAGTTCGATTTTGGGTCAGATCGGACCAGAAAGTCAGGAGTTATCTGCCCTTGAAAGAAAAAAAGCTACTTTTGACATTGTTTACACTCTAGCATAGATCTACAAATATTGACCAATATCTACAAAAAATGGACACAATGTTGGTGACCTTATATAAGATTTTTGATGAGTTTTTGTTTTGGTTTGATCGGACCAGAATGTCCTGAGTTATCTGCCCTTGAATTTGACAAAATTGCTGTTTTCGACATTGTTTTTACTCTAACAACCACAAAATTAATGGTGACCAATCAAGACAAAACTTTGATCTTTGATATAATGGTTAATCACCATAAGATCATGGATGAGTTTGAATTTCAGTACAATTAGACAAGCAGTTGCTGAGTTATCTGCCCTTGAAATGGACAAAATTCTCGTTTTTGACTTTGTTTTCACTCTTTACAACCAGATATATTGACCTATAAAGAGGAAACAGGGACATAATGTTGATGACCATAAGTTTGTTTTCAGTCTTAATGTCACAAATATTAATTGATTCAAACATAACTATGGCTCATATCATCTTGGTTCAGGTGAGCGATATAGGACCATCATGGTCCTCTTGTTTATTTTTGACCACATTTGCAGGTGTACCAGGATATGTATGAGATTCAGAACAAACAACAAACGGAAGAACAAGATGATGATACTCTAGAATCTTTAGACTCCGAGTCAACTCTGGCAGCAATACATGTAGAATCAGACTCGGCCGTCACATCGTTACTCGTGAAACAGAAAGATTTGTAGGCTGTTCGCATTTTACTTTGGATACTGTAGAATCTTTGAACATGGAGTCAACTCTCGCTGCAATACATGTGGAATCAGACTCAGCTGTCTCCTCGTTACTCGTGAAACAGAAAGATTTGTAGGCTGAACGCATTTTACTTTGGATACTGTAGAATCTTTGAACACGGAGTCAACTCTCGCTGCAATACATGTAGAATCAGACTTTGAAAATTTCATCTCAATTGATGTAACAGTTAAAAAGTTATGATACGATTCTGGATACTTTATTAACAGCCCTGGTACATGTTGAATCAGACTTGACTGCCATGTTGTTACTCGTGAAACAGAAAGACATGTGATCCCTTAACCCATTACCAGGCTGGCCCAAATTCAAAGATGTTGCAGACGACAATTAAAACTGAATGAAATTTTACTTTTTTGTAGAAAATATTGTGGGAAATGAAGAAATTGCTTGTGACAAGCAATTTCTTCATTTTCCACAATGTTTTCCGAAGCCGTTATCTTGTGGGGAGTCAAAAAGAGTCACTGTGTGGTAATGGGTTAAGGCTCAACAAACTCTTTCCCTAATGTAGAAGACACTGTCAATTCCGTGCAGTCAGAATTGATTCTCAGTCATACATGTGGAGTTGGCTCAGCTGTAACATCTTTAACCCACTCCCACAAAATGACACTTTGTCTCCCTAAATAAAACACTGACACCAGTCTACATTTGCTCAATGTTTTCAGAAGCTTTCTTCTCTCCTTGTTGAAGGTGTTGTTGAGAACAAGTTTGTAAAGTGTTTTTTTGTGGCCAACTATGATCTATACATATTTTCTTACAAATAAAAACAATGATATAAAAATATTATTGTGTACATGCTTTCAAGGGAAATGTAATAGCAAATGATGTTATCAAATTAACAATGACCTAATTTCAGGCAAACAATAGCATTTCTTAGGTGTTGTTATAAAATCTCGTAACTACGGCTTGATTCAAGCCGTAGTTACAAGATTTTGTAATGACACCAACGATTTATCAAAACATAACCGCAAACCCGACCTATTTCAAGCACAAAATCCATTGCGACTGGCCCAACCGGGGTAATGCAATACTATCGAGTATTGGTCTGAAGTATAAAGCCCTTGTGGTATTTGAGACCAACATGGATCCAGATTAGCCTGCACCTAGCATGGTCAAGATCCATGCTGTTCTCACAGCTTCTTCGTTACCTTAACCCTTTTTAGCTCACCTGAGCACAAAGTGCTCGAGATGAGGTATTGTGATCGGTCTGTTGTCCGGCGTCTGTCTAACTGTCTATCTGTCCATCCGTCAACTTTTCACAAAAAAATCTTCTCCTCCTAAAGTACTGGGCAGAATTCAATCATATTTCACACATATGATGTCTATGGGTCATGCTTTTTCAAAATACTTCAAAGAATTTGAATCGGGGCCATAATGGGGTCAAAAAGTAGGTCACTAGGTCAAATCTTCTTTTTGCTCTAGGGGCCACATTTGTTGCTCAATCGTTGTGAAAATTATTCAGAATATTTTTCTTGATGATATCTAGGTCATGATAACAAATAGGTCAAGCCAGGTCAAAAACTAGGTCACTAGATCAAATATTGTAAAATCCATCTTTTTACTCTATAAGTGCCAATTTTGGCACAAACTTTGTCAAAATTGTCCTGAATGTTTATCTTGATGATATCTAGGCTATGTCAAGAAGTGGGTCATTCCAGGTCATTAACTGGGTCATGAGGTCAAATCTTGTGAAATCCTTCCTTTTGCTCTGGAAGTGCCAATTCTTGGTCCAAACTTTGTCAAAATTGTTCTAAATGTTTATCGTTATGATATCTGTGTCATGATCAAAGGAGGGTCATGCAAGGTCAAAAACTATGTCACAAGGTCAAATATTACAGATCCTTCCTTTTGCTCTAGATATGCCAATTTTGCCCCAAAACTTTGTCAAAACTATCCTAAATACTTATCTTGATATCTAGGTTATGTACAGAGTGTGGGTCATGTAAGGTCAAAAACTAGGTCATTTGGGTCAAATCTTGGTTTTGCTTTAAGAACGGAAATATATACTTAAACACTGTGAAAAGTGTTCAGAATGTTTATCTTGACGAAATCTGGGTCATTTTAAAAGTAGGTCATGTGAGGTCAGAAACTGGGTCACTAGGTCAAATCTTGTTTTTCCTGTAAGAACCAAAATATTTTACCCAATCATTGTGAAATTGCTCAGAATGTTTATCTTGACGAACTCTGAGTCATTTTAAAAGTGGGTCATGTGAGGTCAGAAACTAGGTCACTAGGTCAAATTTTGTTTTTCCTCTAAGAACCAAAATATCTATTCAGTCATTGTGAAAATTCAGAATGTTTATCTTGATGATATCTTGGTGATATGAATAGCAGGTCATTCGAGGTTAAAAACTAGGTCACTAGGTCAAATTTTGATTTTGCTCTAAGAACCAAAATATTTACTATATCATCGTAAAAATTTCCAGAATGTTTATCCTGATGATTTCTTGGTGATGTGAAAAGTGGGTCATGCGAGGTCTAAAACTAGGTCAATAGGTCAAATTTTGTTTTTAGCTCCACTGGCCTTTCAGGCCAGCGGGCTATTGTCATAGCGGTGTGTCCGTCGTGCGTCCGTCCGTCCGTCCGTCCGTCCGTCCGTAAACTTTTTCTTTAAAAATCTTCTTCTCAAAAACTACTGGATGGATTTCAACCAAACTTCACAGGAATGATCCTCTGGTGACCCTCTCTCAGATTCCTTCAAAGAATATGGATTGAACCAGAAAAACTTGAGTTATCTGCCCTTGAATGTCTAAAATAGCAGGTTTTGACTTTAGTTTTCTTCTAAAATCTACAAATATTAAACAATCAAGACAAAACTTTGACAGAATGATTCTGACTACAAGATCTTGCCGTCCGTCCGTCCGTAAACTTTTTCTTTAAAAATCTTCTTCTCAAAAACTACTGGATGGATTTCAACCAAACTTCACAGGAATGATCCTCTGGTGACCCTCTCTCAGATTCCTTCAAAGAATATGGATTGAACCAGAAAAACTTGAGTTATCTGCCCTTGAATGTCTAAAATAGCAGGTTTTGACTTTAGTTTTCTTCTAAAATCTACAAATATTAAACAATCAAGACAAAACTTTGACAGAATGATTCTGACTACAAGATCTTGCCTTGGTTAAATTTTTAGCTTGATCTGAATTTTACATCATGAGTTATGTGCCCTTGAAATTGACAAAATTGCTATTTTCGGCTCTATTTTGACTTTGTTTTCACTCTAGCAACTATAAATATTGACTAAACAAGACAAAACTTTGACAGAATGATGCTGACTATAAGATCTTGCCTTTGTAAAATTTTCAGCATGATCTGAATTTTACGTCATGATTTATGTGCCCTTGAAATTGACAGAATTGCTATTTTCGACTCTATTTTGACTTTGTTTTCACTCTAGCAACTACAAATATTGACTAAACAAGACAAAACTTTGACAGAATGATGCTGACTATAAGATCTTGCCTTTGTAAAATTTTCAGCATGATCTGAATTTTACGTCATGATTTATGTGCCCTTGAAATTGACAGAATTGCTATTTTCGACTCTATTTTGACTTTGTTTTCACTCTAGCAACTACAAATATTGACTAAACAAGACAAAACTTTGACAGAATGATGCTGACTATAAGATATTGCCTTGGTAAACTTTTCATCTTGATCTGAATTTTATAGCATGAGTTATGTGCCCTTGAAATTGACAAAAATTGCCATTTTCGACTCTATTTTGCTGGTTTTGACTTTATTTTTACTCTAAAATCTACAAATATTTACCAATCAGGACAAAACTTGTACAGAATATATATAAGCATTATATGCTGCCTGAGTGTAATTTTCAGCTTTATTGTAATCTTACTTCATGAGTTACGTGTGCTTGAATTTGACAAAATTGCCATTTTCAACTTTGTTTTCACTCGAACAACCACATATGTTAACCAATCAAGATGATACTTCAGGGTGTCCGAAAACCTCCCAATGAGGGTTTTTTACCCCCAAAATGCATCTTGTACCCCCAGTTTTTGCAAGCAGTCTTCTTTGTTTCTACTAGAGGGGGTACAAGCATGCTGTAAAAGTATGGTTTGTACCCCCAGATTTGAAAGTCGGTGGAAACCCTGATACTTGGAAAGAATCTTGTGGACAAGCAACATCTTGCTTATGTGTAACATGTTTCAACATGATCACACTGTTACAATCTGAGTTATGTGCCCTTGAAATTGACAAAATTTGAGTTTTCGACACTTTTTCCACTCTTGAAGCCACGAATATTGACTTATATAGACAAAATTTGAACAGAATGATAGTGACCATAAGATCTTGCATGTGTTTAATATCGATTTGATTTTAAATATACATACTGAATTATGGGTCCTTGAATTTGGCAAAATCACAGTTTTCATTTTTATTATTGCTCTAACATCCCTGAAATATTAGTCAATCATGTACTTTCTTTTTGCATTGACCACATGATTGCTGCTTTTGACTTTGTTTTTGCTGTAAGAACCACAAGTATTCAAAAATCTAGTCAAAACTTGGATTAAATATTTAAAAAAAATCAGGCCTGTGGAGCGACTCAAGACCTTCAGGTCTTTCTAGTTTGCTCTTAGAACCAAAATATTTACTTCATCATTGTGAAAATTGTTCAGAATGTTTATCTTGACGAAATTTAGGTCATTTTAAAAGTGGGTCATGTGAGGTCAGAAACTAGGTCACTAGGTCAAATTTTGTTTATGCTCTAAGAACCAAAATATTTACTTTATCATTGTGAAAATTGTTCAGAATGTTTATCTTGACGAAATCTGGGTCATTTCAAAAGTGGGTCATGTGAGGTCAGAAACTAGGTCACTAGGTCAAATTTTGTTTTTCCGCTAAGAACCCAAATATTTATTCAATCATTGTGAAAATTCAGAATGTTTATCTTGGTGATATGAATAGCAGGTCATTCGAGGTTAAAAACTAGGTCACCAGGTCAAATTTTGATTTTGCTCTAAGAACCAAAATATTTACTTTATCATTGTGAAAATTGTTTAGAATGTTTATCCTGATGATATCTTGGTGATGTGAAAAGTGGGTCATGCGAGGTCTAAAATTAGGTTACTAGGTCAAATCTTGTTTTTGCTCTAGGAACCAAAATATTTACTTTATCGTTGTGAAAATTGTTCAGAATATTTATCTTGATGATATCTGGTCAATCTTAAAAGGGGGCCATGTGAGGTCAAAAACTAGGTCTCTAGGTCAAATTTTGATTTTGCTCTAAGAACCAAAAATATTTACTTTATCATTGTGAAAATTTCCAGAATGTTTATCCTGATGATATCTTGGTGATATACAATACAATACAATGATATTTGTATAGCGCAAAAACTGCTAATGAAGCATTCTGTTGCGCTGAACATAAATCAAGAAATCAGTACATTATTTACATGTCACTATAAAACTTTGAAAACAGATATGTCTTTAGTGATCGTCTAAAAACCGATTCTTCTTGTATTTCTCTTAAATGGTTTGGCAGTCCATTCCACCATTTTGGTCCCGTCACTGCAAACGACCTATCAGCAATACATGTACGTGTTTTAGGAACACAAAGCAGAGAAGTCTTACTTGATGATCTTAATCTGTGTTCAGTCTGTTTGATGTTAATCAAATTGATAAGATACTTTGGAGCTGTTCCCCGTACACATCTAAAGACTAATGTTAAAACTTTGAACATAATCCTTGCTCTAACTGGGAGCCAGTGCAGATGTTGCAAAATCGATGTAATCAGTTGATCAAATCCACATTCACTAATGACCCTAGCTGCTTGATTTTGGACTTTTTGGAGTTTGTTCAATTGGTATTCAGGAATACACATATACAGTCCGTTGCAGAAATCTAGCTGAGAATGGATTAAGCCATGCACTAAGATTTCAGTACTTTTTCTGGTCAAATATTTTCTGATTTTTACTAATCCTTTTATTTGATAGTGAGCAATTTTACATTTGTTTTTAATATGACGATCAAAACTTAGGTCATTTTCCATAAGAACACCTAAATCTCTGACATGATCAACACATTTTACATCGATTCCACCAACATTTACACTGGAAATATTAACTTTGGATAGCTGTTGTCTTGTTCCGTACACAATTATTTCTGTTTTTGAATTGTTCATTTTTAGTTTATGACTACTCATCCATACAATTACATCACTAAGGCACTTATTTAGAGCAATCGAAGTTTGAGTTTCATTCTCATAGACACCAGCATTAAATCTCATTGCCAATTTATGGTCATCAGCATATCCATATAATTCGATAGGATATTTGCAGACAACTTGACTTAATGCAGCAATATACATAGTGAAGATTACTGGTCCAGCACATGATCCCTGCGGTACACCGTATTTTAAGTTTTCACTTCTGGAAGAACTGTTATTAACTATAACCCTCATAGATCTTTGACTGAGGTAAGACTGTACCCATTTTAAAGGAATATCCTGTAAATTGAAGTCATTCTTTAGAATTTTCAGAACTATGGGGATATCAACTGTATCAAATGCGGCACTAAGATCTATCATAACAACAATAGTAACCTGTTTATTGTCAATGGCATCTAGTAGATCACTATACATTTTGATTAATGCAGTCTCAACACCGTGATTTTTTCTGTATGCACTTTGATACACGGGGAGAAGGTTGTTTCTCTCCACATGCTCCGTGATCTGATTTAATGCTGCTTTTTCCAGTATTTTTGAAAGAAAAGACAAGTTAGAAACTGGTCTATAATTATTCATTTCAAGGCTAGCACCTTTCTTTTTCAAGAGTGGTCTTACAACAGCACTTTTCCATGATTGAGGGAATATTCCAGTGTCGAGAGATCGATTGATTATATCCGTAACAATTGGCAGAAACGATTGAATGTGTGATTTTAGAAATGGAGTCGCTATCACATCCAGTTCACACGATGTAGATTTTGAACAATTAATAAGTTTATGTATATCCATTTGTGTGACTGGTTTGAAACAAGCAAAGGGTTCACATTGCGATCTATGTACTGGAGAGGAAATACAAGTCAGAGTTCCATCACTGTCTAGATCACTTCTGAGGTTCGTTATCTTAGTAGAGAAAAAGTCAAGAAACCTGTTTGCGAGTTCGTCATCTGTACTGCTTATAGGTAGAGGATTTTCTTTGGTACGACCAAGGAGATCAGATGTCACTCTGTATAAGGCTTTAACATTACCATGAGTTTCGTCAATTCTAGTTTGATAGTAGTCATGCTTAGCTTTGTTTACAATTCTCATATATTCATTTCTTACTATTTTAAAGACCATAGAAGATATGTCACTTTTATGTTTAAGATGAATACGTTCTATGCTTCTCCTAAACTGTTTCAAACTTTTGATATATGGAGAATACCATGGAACCTTTGGTCTGCAGACAATGTATTTTTCCTTCAACGGAGCATGTTTATCTATGATTTGTTTGGTAGTGCTTTCGAATTTTTCAACTAAAGTGTCAATATCATCCGATTCAGAGGGTAGATGATTCAATTCAATAAAGTCTTTAGCTATGTCATCACTACAAACTGATTTCCATTTACGATAGTAAACTTTCTGACCCTTTAGCACTGGAGAGGATTTTTCAACAGTAACAGTTGTAAAGCAATGGTCAGATATAAAGTAGTCCGTATAAGGTTCACTAATTACAAGAGAATCACTTTCCCTACTAATAATCAAGTCAAGAATATGGCCATTAGTATGGGTTGGTGTTTTGACATGTTGTACCATTCCAAAAGATTCATAACATTCTATAAATCTATTCGAATAATAGTCTCTATCATCATCAACATGAAAATTAAAGTCCCCTGTTAGAATGATAGGTTCTGACTTGAGAGCTATTCGTTCTAAAAGCTCAGGAAATTCGTTCAAAAACTGTGCTTGTGTGATTGGGTGTCGTTCTGAGTATGGAGGCCTATAAATTCCAACAATACACATAGAATAGTTTTGATACGTGATATTCCACTCTGCATATTCAAATGAGTGAAATGTTTTAAATGTATGTCTAGCAATGCTCACATAATCTCGATACAAAAGACCGACTCCTCCACCCCTTCTATCAGACCGACATATATCATCAAACTTAAACCCCTGTTGCTGCAATTCTGTTCTAATGTCAAAATCAAATTCATCTTCAAGCCACGTTTCTGTAATAATGCATAGATCTATTCCTTCATCATATATATACTGTATGATATCAGCAGATTTATTTCTAACCGAGCGAGCATTTACTGTAGAGATTTTAAGCTTGGTTGATTTTTGCTTGTGATGTTTTCTGGGATTCTCAATGTTCACTATTTGTATATTGTTCCAGTTAACACCTGTAATTTCATCCCTTATCCTGAGCCGAGGCTGTCCTGCCCTTTTACCTCTATATCTTTTCAATATACCATATGATCTCAGCTTATCCCAAGTCCCATTGTTCAATCTAACGGTCTTAATACATGGTGAACACAAACTCAGTAGTTCATCTCTGCTGTATTTCCTAACAGTACTTTCTGTACACATATTTTGGTGACTATAGACCAATACTGTGTTCAATGAACTGTGAAATTCATTTATAGTCTGCTTTAAACAACAAAGTTCTATTTTCCACAGAAACAACAATAAAATTCCACAAAATGATTGTATATGCATGTTCCTTGATCATTCACAGATGTTTATGTAAAATTATAAAGTCCAATCTTGTTTAAAATCCAAGTTATTCAGTATTAAACACAGAGCAAACAAAAATGCAGCCTTCACCTGGCGCAATAATACTTTTTCATGATGTGAAAAGTGGGTCATGGGAAGTCTAAAACTAGGTCACTAGGTCAAATTTTGTTTTTGCTCTAAGAACCAAAATATTTACTTTATCATTGTAAAAATTGTTCAGAACGTTTATTTTCACAATATCTCATCTGGGGCATGTATAAAGTGGGTCATGGGCGGTCAAAACCTAGGTCAAATTTTGTTTTTGCCCAAAAAATTTAAATATTTATTCATCATTGTGAAAATAGTTCAGAATTGCTTATCTTGATGATAAATTGGTCATGTAGAAAGTGGCTAATGTTACTGTTAGGTCAAAAACTAGGTCAAAAGGTCAAATCTTTTTTTTTTTTTTTTTTTTGCTCTAAGAACCAAAATATTTACTCATCATTGTGAAAATTGTTCTGAATGTTTATCTTGATGATGTCTAGGTCATGTAAAAAGTGGGTCATGCCAGTTTGAAGTTTGCAAGCTGTTTGTTTCAAAGTCCTCTCAGGTGAGCGATGCAGGGCCATCTTGGCCCTCTTGTTTAAACAATTCCTGCTTTTGACATCCCTATTAGAAAAGGCTTGGGAAAACATTGAGACAAAAGAAGAAAATGCTGATAATCAGCATTTTCTCCTTTTGCCTCAATATTTTCATATTGTACGCAAATTCTTTCTTTTTTAACATGAATTTTGTCGTCTTTTGCGGCTTTCCAATTGGATCATTAAAAAATTTGTGGTTTGTAAAACTTAAAGGTTTAATCAGCTGTAAGACAGCTTTGTGAATCATGATCATCTGCACCGAGGCAAAGATTGATGTGGTCTCTTCATTTCTCACCATTTTCTACAGAGACAAATATTATAAATTTACATGTATAGATTTACACCTGAATTGTCGTCTGCAACAAATTGAATTTGGACTAGTCTGAAATTTGCTGTATGGTAATGTGTTGAATTAATGTAACATCCTTTAGAGACATCAAAAGTAGAAGTTGTTCATGATATCTGATCATGGTTATTAAAGTTAACTTCAGGCCTAATTCATTGCTTAATCCATTCCCACACATTGACTAATATTGTAGCTATCAGTGGTGCGAACATTAATGGGAAATATTAATCAATAAAAAAGTTATGGCACTTGTCCCGAAACTTTTAGGACAGCCCTCGTAGATGTCATGAATAGATAATCTACAATAAATATTATGAATAAATATACTTAGTCCCAAAAGAAACGATACATAACCTGAAATCATAACATTTCAAAAATTGCAAGCGTACGCATTTGGTCGAAATATGCATTGTTGTACAAGTCGTCTAGCAAGGTATTGTCAGAATTTGAACCGTTTCCAACGACCCGTTCTTCAGGTACGTCAATTTTAATGATTTGCACGAGTTCCACTATACCCACACTCCCAGGTAAATGTACATGTAAAACAGTCGGTGTGTTATACAGGACTTGTACCCAAACGATAGAAAAACATTAAACGTTGTTGAAAAGTTGTGAAACGGAATGCCGAGATTAAATCAAAATCAGCGACTTCGAGCAATTTGAATGTTGGAATCTGGTCGACGTCACGTTGACGTCGCCGCTAAGTTTGGAGTGTCGCGCATTACGATGACGCGTCTGGCAGGACGATACAGAACACGTGGATCAGTTGATGATCGACCCCGTGCAGGAAGGCCACGCGTGACTACATGTGCTCAGGACCGTCACATAAGGACGTTACACTTACGTAACCGCTTCAGGTCGGCTCCATCATCTGCTGCTGTAACGCCTGGTCAAAATAACAACCGGATTAGTGCGCAAACAGTTCGGAGAAGACTAGCTGAGCACTGTATCAGGGATGCAAATGGTGGTCATACGCGCTATTGACTTCTGTGTGACTTTGTATGGTGACCCCTGCTTGTATCTTAATGGTTTGTAGTCCCTATCTGGTGGTTAAAGTTGACTTTTTGCTGATCAAGTTTTCCCTAAGACATTTGAATTTAAGGTTATGTGAGAATAAATTAAAATGTAATGTTTACAGAAAATTACTAACATTCATATCTATGTATCGTTTCTTTTGTGATTAAGTATAGTATAGATATACTTCAGGGAAAAGAAAAAAAAATGCTGATTATCAGAATTTTCTCCTTTTCCATCAAGGATTTCTAAACCAGCATCCTAATAGGAATGTAAAAGCCAGCTCGCTTCTTTCAATTTAAACCTTTTTCTTATGAAGAAATCTAAGACCAGTCCAAAAACAGCAAAGTAGACATGTATACATACATGTATAGTCTTTCAGCTATAACTGTAGACTTGTATACAAACACTAAAAACAAATACATAGTTTAAACATTTACCAAACGATTTATTGGAGCTATACGAGTGAATTAATGTCCTAACTCATTTATTCTTAAAAGAGGAAGTGTTTGTGTTGCGTCATTTTCAACAACAAGTAGTATAGTGTTTGTATACAAGTCTACAGTTATAGCCAATAGACTATATATTTGTTACTCTCTTAAGAACAGAGCACATTCTCTCTTCACTCCATTATGATAGAATGATGCTCTGTTCCCGCGGGGTCATTTCACGTCTAATCTTGGGGCCTTGGCGGGATTTCGGTGTCCAATCGTTGGCTTATACACAACAAAACAATTGAAAAATCTGATACAAACTTTCATTGGCTGACGCTTCAAATTACCGGCTTCAGCCAAAAATAGAAGAGACGTAATGTATACGTAATCAAACAAGATGAAACTGAATGATTTTGATTCGATAATTCAAATGTTACCGGCTTCAGCCAAAAATAGAAGCGATGTAATGTGTACGTAATGATCATGCAAGATAAAGCTGAATGATTTTGATTCGATAATTCAAACGATGTGCTATAATTAGATTATAACGACCAAATAGGCTGTTTGTGTAACAAAAACGGCAGAGGTCATATTTGATGGTTAATCATTAGACCTCGGCTTTGGAGAGTATATATTTGTATGCATAATGATGTAAACATTGAAAGAAGTGATGAGAATGCTGGTCATCACCATTTCCATTTTGATGGTTTGGTTTATTGGGGTTTTAGGCCGTTTTCAACGACTCAGGTCATATCACGGCAGTTGGAGCACCTAACCATGGATTCCTGTCGTTTCTCATACCAATACTAGCACAACACCCTAACCGAGCCTCCAGCTGCTCTCCCATAAAGGTTCACAATATCAAACCATTGATGGGTGACATTTTTGTCAGAAAGGGTATTTGCCGCGGCCGGGTATCAAACTAGGGACCTCTTGAATGAGAAGCAGATGCGCTACCAACTGTGCCATGGCCGTGGCCACTTCCATTTTTATGACACCATTTGAAAACAAGATGTGTTTATGAAACACCAATGCTCCCAAAATGGCCATTTTCTAGATTTTTTCTAAAATGTAAAGTTCTTGTGTAAAGGGTTGATGAGGGTTAATAGATGACCTTGAGGAAGGTCAAATTGCATGGAACATCTAGATATCGTTAGAAGGAAAGTTCACATAAAATTTGAGCTTTGTATGAAAAGGTCTGAATGTTAAGTTTTCGGACAGACAGACAGACACAAGTAAAACAATATGCCCCCGATCTTTTGATGCGGGGGCATAAAAAATTAATATATGATTAAGTGTAAGTCTTCAAATTATGTCGTTGTTTAGTGGTGAAGTCCTTCATATAAATTTTGTATTGATATGAAATGGGCAAGCTAAAAAATCATAAGTTTCGCTGCTAAACTTAGTTGATAAAGATTTATTGGCATAATTAAAAGAACACCAATTCAGCCAATGAGATTTCATCAATAAACAAGAGTACATGTATAATAAAAAGTTGGGAACTGTATGTGAATGTTGAAATAGGCCATGAATGAATACAGAATTGGTAATCCTCAGAAGTAGCTGAGAATTTTAGTTTATCTAAAACTTTATCTTGAATTATAATGGCAGCCATAGTGTTTGTGTTTTGAAAGTACAATACACTGTCAAAATGTAAATTATATGACTGTTTTCATGTGATTAATGTATATTTCCGGTAGGTTTGAGCGCACACATGCAAATCCATTCATAAACATAAAGCTCAACATCATTTACACATTACATTTTTTTATCACAGATATTGTTTTAATACTTACACATATGTACATTCACTTCGACAAGACAGCATTACCGATATTGACAGACTCATTATAACAAGGTCCATTTCAAAGGTAGAGCACTGTAGAGAGTCATGGTCTGAATATCTCAACCTTTCCATTTGATGCTCATCAGATTCAACCAACATTTTCTTATATAGAAATCTTTATTCCTCTCACAAAGATAGATTATCCCTTTCCCTTACGGCAAAATTTTGAGGTAATCCAAATTCAAGGCTGCTGAAGAATACAAAATTTAGATAAATAAAGTTTGGTAAAGTGTGAAATAAAACACAGAAAATATTGAGGCAAAAGGAGAAACTACTGGTTTTCAGCAGTTTCTTCTTTTGCCTCAATGTTTTCCCAAACCCTTTCTTTTAGGGACATCAAAACCAGGCCCCGGTTTCTCGAAAAAACTCAAGTACGTTCTCATGCTCAAATCTGAGCACCGTGCTCAAATCGCACGAAATCCACGTGAACTTCAATCGAATACCCTTCAATGTTGGAGAGTATCCCTTTGAAGTTGAGCATGTTCTCATGAGTTTATACTTAAGTTTTTTCGAGAAACCGGGGCCAGGTCTTGTTTGGGAAAGGGTTATAAAGATTTCAGCTCTGGACTGTATTTACTTTATCTATAGATTTTCAATTGTAGAAAAAATATTTTATCAAATTAGGAAAATTCTGGTGTCTCTCTTAATCTCACTTTCCTGCTATAATTTCTAACCCTTTTCCTTACAATGCCGAGTTTTGACATTCCCTACAGAAAAGACTTGGAAAAACATGGAGACAAAATAAGAAAATACTTATAGCCAGCATTTTCTCCTTTTGTCTTCATACTTTCTGTGCTATACTGTACACATAGCTATGATTATTATATCTACACCAATTTTGTCATCTGCCACTTGTTTCCATTTGGAACACAATAATTTTTGCCAATAAGGAAGGCTCGAATAAGGAAACAGTTAAGGAATATGTTGATGTTACTGATCTACTAGAGGAAAAAAATAATACAGATCTAAAACATGATAAATCTATTTCCACAAATGATCACTATAAATATAATTGCTTTTGTATATTAGACCAAATAATTAAAATGTTAAAAAGATAAAATGTTCTAGTTTGCGATGTAGATAACTTTGTGCCTTTCAATAGCTTCAATGTCTCTTTCTAACTGTTTCATCTCGGCTTCCATTCTTTCCTTTCTGTTCTTTTTCGGTGCGGTGTCGGTCACAACTGACAAACCCTGGTATTCTACTTGAATCTCTTCCCAGTTTTTCTTCAGTCCGTTTAAAATGCCTTGACGCTCCGACTCTGATAACTGTTGCATGGCCCCGCGTCTGAAGTGCTCAGCCACGTAAGCGTTGTATTCTTCCTGAGCTCGTTTCATCTCTTCTTGTCTCTTGATTAAATATTTGGGAGTCTCACCGTATTCCTGCAGAAGAAGAGATATTGATGTAAAATCTTGTTTTTTGTCATCAATAGAATTTCACTAAATTCCAAATTTTAACCCTTTCCCAAACAAGACGAGATTTGGATGTCCCATAACAATTGGCTTGGGAAAACATTGAGTCAAAAGAAGAAAATGCTGAAGGTCATCTGGTTATCAGCATCTTGTTGTCTAACCTCAATGTTTCTTACAACCTTATCTATGAATTTAACCCTTTCCAAACAAGAAAATTTGGAACTGTAATAATTCAAATGTATTGCAAACAATACAATTGTTTCATCCTTTTGTCAATAAAGCATTTGTTTCAAAGAATTTTTTTCTTAATGCATTTGGTATTATCAAATCTATATCCCACTCATATTCTAGATAGAAAATGAAGTTTATTACACATTAAAAAGTAACTAATAAAACTTGAAGAGTTGATCTGCAAGACAGAATGAAAATTTTCTATAAAGGGGTGGAAAATATTGAGAAATGCTGGTAATAAGCATTTTGTTCATTTCCTTCCATACATTCCCAAATTTCAAAACTTGGCTGTGTCAAAAGGTATCACTGTTTGGGAATGGGTTATGAATTGGTCCTATTCTCAGAAACAGTAAGAAAAGACATTGCCTACCTTTTTGTGTAAAAATACAGGTTCTAGACCGGATGGTTCAAGGTGGTTTTTGTCTCCCTTTCTCGTGTCCACATAGATCTTTTCTGGTCGTTTAGGAACCTGTGTGATGTTTTTGACGGCGTTTGTGGTGATGAAATTCTTTGAGGTTTTAAGACCCATCAGGGGTTGCTCCTCTTTTTTCGGAACCATAGGCTTCTTTCTATCTTCATCTGGGTAGTGGAATTCATTCTCTGAAATTTACAGATTGTATACAGTGGTGGATCCAGAGGGGGTGGGTTTAAAAACGATAATAAGACTGATCAACCCAGTGAGGGGTTTTGAGGTCCCTTATATAGTACTAGAAAATAAAACCTAGAAAAACAGCATTTTCTTCTTTTGTGTCAATATTTTCTATGCTATATTGTAGTGTACTCAAAACCTATTCTCATCACCCTCCATTTTGTCACCTGTAGCAGCTTCCCAATTGGAGCAGTCTAAAATTCCATCAGTTTGGGAAGAGTTAAAGCTTTCTGCTAATGCACAAGCTGCTTTTTCAAAAGTCGGAAGTCCTATTATTTGATTTCAAACATACTGAAAGAGTTCTAGTAATTTAAAACACTTTTCTAATCAAGACCTTATGTGCCTTCATTAGAGAAAGAGTTTTTAAGATTTCTTAAGATGTTTTGGATAACCTGTTTTTAAGACCTGGATCATGACTGAGGTGTTCCAAATGCTCCATACTTCATACAAATGGAGCATTTGAAACAACTTGGTCAATTCTCTCTTATATATAATTGTTTCTACAGAGTTAACCAAGTGGTTCTGCAGAAAGTTTAGGGTAATGGTGCCTCCCTTTGAGCATCTTAAAAATCTTGCTCAAAAGAACGGTTTATCCTAAAACATCTTAAGAAATCTCAAGATATCTCAAGAATCTCGCTCTAAAGAATGACCTCTGGTTTAAACGGCCCTTAAGTGAAAGGAAAAGATAAAGAGAAAACATTGGGACAAAAGAAGAAATTGCTGATAAGGCCAAATAAAAGAATAATTGTGGTTCAGGTTACATGTTGAAAATAATTAGTGTCGGTCGGTAAGCTACATTTTTTTTTTTAATTTCTTTTTATTTTACTTGGGTTTTCTTACCTTTTTTTATGCCAATGTTGTTGTTTTTTATATTTATTCCTTTGAGGACCCAATTTGCTAGGGTCCGTCGGGTAACCTGAAGTGAACCACACCTATTTTTTTCATTTGGCCTAACCAGCATTTTCTTCTCTTGAATCAATATTTTGTGTGCTATATTGGACATCAAATCCTATCTTTAACACTATCCATTTTGATGTGGCTCAGCTTACTCAGTTGGAGTTTATGGACCATTCTAAATTGTTGCAATTTGGTAAAGGGTTTACCTTTTCAGGGATTTTTTTACTTGCGAGTCCCGAGTCCCTGACTCACATTTTTTTCTCAGGACTCATTGAAAAATATTCAGTGAGTCCCAGAATGCTAACATTTTCAATGTTTAATCGACGTTGTCTTTCAAAGACTCCTATGTTTCAATATTGGGACTCATTGTTTTGGGAACAAGTGGGTCCAAGGACTCTTCCATATAAATTTATAACAAAATCACTGCCTTTTTCCAAACAAGACCTGGTTTTGACGTCCCTAATAGATATGGCTAGGTAAAACATTGAGACAAAAGAAGAAACTGCTGATAACCAGCAGTTTCTCCTTTTGCCTCAATATTTTCTATGCTATATTTTACACAAATCCAATGATTTCATTCTTAATTTTGTCGTCTGAAGCAGCTTTGAAATTGGAGCAAACTAAAATTTTGTTGTTCGGTAAAGGGTTAATTATACATACTTGGTGGTAATTGTGGTTCCTTGGAGTGTTTCTTCAGGAAGCTTTCTGTCGTGGGTACTGGAACTTTGGCTTGTCCCATGGTTTTATATTCCCCTTTGTTTGAGGCATATTCTTTCTTAACCTCTTGTCTGTATTTTGATGTATATCTGAAAATTAATTTGATTTATCAGGTTTGATGTCATTTTTCAACTCCTATTGTCATATCATAAAAACCTCTGTGCTCTGAACTACATGTTAAAAGGCAAATACCTCCGTGCTGTGCGACTAGCCCTTGGTGTTTACTTACACATGTAGTCCTTCGCACATCGGTTTTTATTCGGCAAGTAAAGATCTCCAGACTTGTTATTATTTCATTTATAACTCTCTAAATAAGAAAACGCACATTCAAAAAGTGTTATTTTGTGGAAATTCTGCCGTGATCTAATTTTTGGCGTAGGAAACTCATTGATGACATCATTTCATGATACCTTAATGCCACATGACATTTTGGCGCATACATAAAGCATAATTTACATAGAGTCTTTATAATATTGGTCAAATAAAACCTGATGCAGTTCTTCTTTTGCTATACTGTATATGGATTTTACGGTAGAGTGTTAAAATTAAAAGATCCATCACATTCAGAAAATCCCAAACATCTTTCGGAACACATCTAGTATGCCGGTTCCCATTTACTAGGAAGTATTTTTGGGGGCTGCTGCCCCCCCCCCCCGCTTTATTTTATTTTGAAATTATTTGTGGGGGCTGCTACCCCCACATCCCCGCTCATTTTCTTCTTTATTAATGAAAAATTACTCTATTTTGTCACTTTACTGGCAACCATTTAGTTTGGGGACCGGCTAACTAGATAGCCTGGGAACATGCGTACTCGCGGTACTTATCGCAAAACTATGTAAACCGGAAAGCCATCAACATTATCACAAAAAATCTTTCCATATTTTTTTAACTGTAAATGTCACGCATCATCCTGTAAAACAACCAAGATGCTCCCTTTATTTCTGATTTGACAGCCACGGATTCATTCATGCAAGGCGCATCGCCGCCATCTTGGATTTGTGTTATGGGATCTCGCGTTATTTGCTTACTTTTTCGTGGCGGGAAGCGCGAGCTCATGTCATGTGATCAAAATATTGAATACTTTTTTTGTCAATGCCAGACGAGCCTAGATCTGTCAAAATCGCATGGATTTTTATTGATTATGCCATGAAAAATGTGTTTTAATTGGCCAGGGTACAATAGCCTATTGAATAGGCAGGTGAAGCTTCTATTGATTTGCATATGGACACTTTTTTCATCGATAACTCACTTTCAGACAGAAAATATTTTGAAAATAGTCGCGATCAGTGAAGCGTGGACTTGTACGTCAGAGGTTATCCCGAGAAAACACCCGATAGTAGGCGTTGCCGTTTGTTTTCTTACAAAATACCGTTTACCGCGAGATCCCATGTACCGCGAGTACACATGAAGCGAGTATACTTCCCCATCTTTCCACCTAATCTGCTTCAAACCGTTTTCAAATCTAGAGGTTACATTTCTGCAATCCTTAAGTCACATGATTTCTCACTTGTGGTTATGTTACTAGATTCAGTCCTCTCAACTTTCTTCACAACATGTTATTGCCGATGATTTCCGTATTTTAGTTGCACCCTTTTAGTTGGACAATTTCGAGGAGAGAACATTAAAATATATTCAGCTGTAAGCAATTTACCTTGCTGCCTTTTGTTCCTTGACTGGCTCCTCAGGGATTAAGTTGTATATGCTCCCTATTTCCATCATTTTGGCGATCAGAGACCTTCAAGTTCTGTAGTAAAAATGTAAATACTGTCTCTTCACGCTAAACAACGGCTATTTACATGAACTTGGAAACCGTTGCCAGGAAGTGCGTCAACCGGAACCCGTATGTACCGGAAGTCAAAATTTGTCTTTCGTCCAATATTTTTTCGCTCCCTCATTGGGGCGTGGGAATATTAAAAAAAAAATAATAATCGTCCGATTTATTTTTCTTAATTGCTTTGAAAGAATTACAAGATATTTTTTTTCATCGAACCACTACAATAATTCTATAGTTTTAGACGATATACTTTGTTTAAGCCCTTTCAAAAACAACACCTGCTTTGACTGTTGAGTCAAGCATTGGAAAAGAAGAAAATGCTGATGACTAGCATCTCCTCCTTCCTACAATTTTTTGGTCAAAAAATCTAGATCTACATATAGACTTTCTACATATATTATTTTCCCAAACAACAACATTTTGGCTTCAAATGTGTTGCAGACGACAACATTAAGTGTTGCAGACGACAAAATGACTTTAACGATCAGAATGAAAACTCTCCATAATAAGGCAGTACATATTGAATTGTCTCCTTTCGCTCTAATATTTTCTTAGCTTGCCCAAATTCTAATCAACATCTGTGTTGTCGCCCAGAGCAACTGTCCAGTTTGAACAGTCTAACTTTAAGCCATTTGTGGGAGGATTAACCCTTTCCCAAACAAGACCTGGTTTTGACGTCCCTAATAGTAAAGGCTTTGGAAAGTATTGAAGCAAATGAAGAAAATGCTGATAATCAGCATTTTCTCCCTTTGCCTCAATATTTCCCTGGCTATATGATGCACAAACTCACTCTTCATCAACACCGAATTTGTCGTCTGCAGCAGCTTTTGAATTGGAGCAACCTAATATTTTGTCCTTTTGGTAACATTTGGCAGCATATAAACCTCAGGCCCATTAGGGCCTACACCGCCTGAAACACTCTACATGCCAGAATTTCTTATAATATTCAATCCAATTTGGTCAGATTTTTTAGAATTTGTCCGAATCTACGTTACTATATTTACATGTTAAAGTCGATCCCTATTCCAACAAACAAAATTTTCTCATTTCCTCTGATGCTTGTATCATAGGGCTAAACACGGTGGAGAGTGTGTATCATGGGATGGATAACGCGACTATATTAGGACAATGACTTGTGAATGATCGAAGATCAGCGAGTCTAAATTGACGGGGGAAGATACCCTCCGAGCAGAGGTCATGATTCGCTATCATTTGAAATCGTTTAGTACATTTGTACTATAAACGTTTGAGCGGCGTAAAAGAGAGTAGGGGGAAGAGGGATTTCGATTTATAGAAATATGTGACTCGAACCCACCACCCTGTAATAGATTGACATGGTGCTATCTGGAGACAGCTTCTGCACTTTCACGGCCACCAAAAACAGCGCTCAAAATGTGTCATTATTCGCTTTTATTCAGTGAGAAATATGCTTCTCTCCCAATTTACATGTTTTGGAATATACAGTTACCTTTTTCACGGCTCATGATTCGATAACAAATTTGCCCCGCTTCGGGTAAGAAATTGTGCAATAACTTTTTTGTTTCTGCGTCAATTTTCAAGCAGTTTATTGCATGTACCCCGCCTTACTGAGCACTTTCCTCAGATATACGACTTGTTTGTGTAATCCTTGTGGGCTACTTTTTCCAAACAAGAATTGTCCGCGGACAGTAAAGCTCGCCCTAACGAGAGCTTGTCACAAAGAAAAGTCATTTCCTAAGTCAAGGTAAAAAGGCCATGGCCCAAAATGAATTTTTTTAAAAATAGGTTATACTCCAAGGTCAAGGCCACAAGGTCCAAGGTCATGGTCAAATGTGAACTGTGTTGGAAGGAGGTGTCCATGTGTCTAATATCAAGGCTGTAGGTGTAAAAGGACATGAGATATAGGCCAGGTTAAAAAAAATAAAAGTAGGTCAAACTCCAAGGTCAAAGTCACAAGGTCCAAAGTCATAGTCAAATGTGAACGGTGTTGGAAGGAGGTGTCCATATGTGAAATAACAAGACTGTAGGTATAAAAAGACATGAGATATAGGCCTGGTTAAAGTTTTTTAAAAGTAGGTCGAACTCCAAGGTCAAGGTCACAAGGTCCAAGGTCATGGTCAAATGTGAATGGTGTTGGTAGGTGTCCATATGTGAAATATCAAGGCTGTAGGTGTAAAAGGACATGAGATATAGGCCAGATTAAAGTTTTTTAAAAGTAGGTCAAACTCCAATGTAAAGGTCACAAGGTCCAAGGTCATGGTCAAATGTGAATGGTGTTGGAAGGAGGTGTCCATATGTGAAATATCAAGACTGTATGTGTAAAAAGTCATGAGATATAGGCCAGGTTAAAGTTTTTTAAAAGTAGGTCAAACTCCAAGGTCAAGGTCACAAGGTCCAAGGTCATGGTCAAATGTGAAGGGTGTTGGTAGGATGTGTCCATATGTGAAATATCAAGGCTGTATGTGTAAAAGGGCATAAGATATAGACCAGGTTAAAGCTTTTTTTAGGCCAGGTTAAAGTTTTTAAAAGTAGGTCAACCTCCAAGGTCAAGGTCACAAGGTCAAGGTTCAAGGTCATGGTCAAATGTGAATGGTGTTGGTAGGAGGTGTCCATATGTGAAATATCAAGGCTGTATGTGCAATAGGGCATAAGATATAGACCAGGTTAAAGTTTTTTTAGGTCAGGTTAAAGTTTTTTAAAAGTAGGTCAACCTCCAAGGTCAAGGTCACAAGGTCAAAGGTCATGGTCTCAAATGAAAGGTCTTGGTGAGAGGTATCCACATGTGAAATATGAAGGCTGTAGGTGTAATAGGGCATTAGATATAGGCCAGGTTAAAGTTTTTTTTTAAAACGGTCAAAAAGTGGGCCAAACTCCAAGGTCAAGGTCACAAGGTCGAAGGTCATGGCCTCAAATCAAAGGTCTTAGTTAGAGGTACCCACAGGTGAAATATGAAGGCTGTATCTCTAACAGGGCATGAGATATGGGCCAGGTTAAAGTTTTTGCGGACGCTGACGCCGACGCCGACATCCGGGGGTATGACAATAGCTCTTCCGAGACTATCGTCCCGGACGAGCTAAAAATAATCCTAAACAAAAAAGTGCTTGAAAAATTGACGCAGAATTAAGAGATATTACACAAATTCTTACCAGAAGTGTACTCTCTTACGAACAGAGCGTATTCTCCCTACATTCCATTTCGATAGAATACTCATATTTGATGGTTTAATCAATAGAGCTCGGCATGGAGAGTAACCAGAAGTGAGGCTTAAATGATTTTTTAGTTGTTATCAATTCGCTTTTTGATCGGTTGGGGCAATATTTTGGGGAAAATACCAAGAGTTTTCAAATATGGCATACATCCGATGAAAGACTTTAAAAAGGCAGGGTAGGCCTACATACAACAAACCTCTTGTAAATTGTTCAAGCAGAAATGACTTTCACCTTATTGGGTTTTACGTCGTTTTCAACTTCTATGGTCATATCGCGGCGGCTGGAGCACCTAACCGTGGGTTCCTGGTATTTCTCGCACCAGTACAACCACAATATCCAAACCGAGCCTCCAGCTGCTCTCTCACATAGATGATTCACACCCATTGGTGAGAGACAAATGACTTTTGTCGACAAATGACTTTTGTCAAATGTCAGAATGGATACTGGCCGAGTCGGGTTTCGAATCAAGCAGAAATGAAAAAGTTATTGCAAAATATACTGACCCAAAGACCTGTTATTATTATGCTTGGATAGCACATTATATCCGCAGTGTTCTCCCCAACCTAATAAGCTGTATCGCCCCCACTACAGCTTCATGTAAATTAGTGTAATGCCACTACAGATTCAGAAGTACCCCTACAGCTTAATTCCTTCAAAAAGGTCACCAAATAGGGGGATTTCTAAGCGTATCATGTCAAAAAGTGATAATTAATATATTCTTATACTTTGAAATGTAATAATTCTGTATAAAACCATAATGGGAGAAGAAGAAATTGATATTTTTGCTGTCATTGCCCTTTGTTGATTTTCATACTTAAGTTTTGTCCAGAGTATAACTCAAAAGTATGCAAGGTAGATTATTATGGAGAAGTGTAGTGAGCAACAAATGCACATTTGTCGATCATACTTATGATGTTATTGTCCATGGGCGGATCTAGGGGTGGGGTCAGGGGGTCATGACCACCCCACCCCCTGGAATTGGCTGAAAATTGAATTTTGACTAGATATAACTTCTTATTAAAAGCCATCATTTTGGGCTTTGACCCCACTGGAAAAATATCCTGGATCCGCCCTTGTTGTCCTTTGGATATTTTCATACGTGATAGAATACTGTCATTGGACTGCTTCAAGTGTTAAATCTAGGCCCTTGAGTGGGTATATATGCTTTTCAAACATATCTTGTTCTCTACGGATTTTGACGAGATAAAGTGCACCGTACGTACCTTTGAGAGGGCCATTCCCGTTTCTAACTCACCCTGCACCGAATCCCATGGTTTCTCCAATCATTCAAAATGAATGTTTTCGCTTGAATGTTTGACGAATCAATAATACAGTTAGGCCTCTACCTGTACAAGCAAACAAAAGGGTTGATACACGACATATATGTGACCCGTCGCGCTAAAAGGAACCTTATTGGAAGTGTGAAAAATATCGACCCTTGTCAGTCAGCGCAGTCCGCGCAGCCAGACTAGGGCCGACACTTTTCACGTTTATGTAATTTTCTAAATACGGAACGTTTTCCGTCTTAATACATGCTCATTTTTCGCATACGAGATCTGGTTGACATGTGCTGAGTTTGACAAGTTTGTCGAAATTTGGATTTTGGAGATCGGATAAGGTCCCTTAAAGTGACATTTCACAATTATTTTTACATAAATTTTACTTTTATTCTATCTGAAATAGCATGATTTCTTATGAAAATTCTGAAAATTTCAAGTCAAAATATTGAACAATTTACGAGAAACATGTATTTTTGTGCTAAAATTAAACAAATTGTTGTGGACAACAGTTCAGATTTACATAGAATTTGTCATTTCTGTCTCGACTTTGATGGCGTATTTTTCGCTTATAAATAACAACTTCAAACAAGAGGACCAAGATGGTCCTATATCGCTCACCTTAGAGCGCCCTGAGACATACTTTTTAGCAAACCTTTTAAATCTCCGAGGATTTTGAAAAGGAGTCATATGACAATGGTACACACTTAATTTCAAAGCACAATTTGGGAAAAGATTGTCAAAGATTTTTCACTATATCTGTTGCACATAGACAAATCGAAGCATTAATTTTGGAAAGAGGTCATTGGGCTATAATATTTAGAAGCCATAGAAGGTTTGGAAATTCTTAGACAATTCTAAACCTGTTCCCACTTTTTCAAATCTAGAATACCTCATGGTAGAGCTTATTTTCAAAGCGTAATGGTAACTTGAACTATTCTGTTTAACAAGACAATATGACACACACAACTTATATGCACTTTTTTCTGTACAAAATGCAAGAGCCTAAAGCATAGGAATAACTCTAATAGTTCTTAAGCGAGGCAAAAATTATCTTCAGGCCTTTACAACTTGAAAAGATTGTCAAACCTTGCCCTTTATCATTTATATGGAACCCACAACATAGAGGAAATATTCATTGGACAGAAAGGATTTGGTTATGGTTAAACCTTTTCCAAACAACATAACATAAGAGCAGACATAATTAAAAGCTGCTGTAGCTGATAAAACAGGTGTTGATAAAGACTGCATTCTTCATGTATAAAAATGCAGAGAAAATGATGAGGCAAAATGAGACAACACAGGCTATCAAGTTATCAACATTTTCTTCTTTTACCATATCATTTAATAGCCATTTCTGTAGGTGAGGCAAACCTATGTATGGTAGAGAAAGGGCATAATGCTTTCCCATACAGAAAGGAAATAGACTGTTCGAATTTGAAAGTTCAGAATACAAAATTGACAGCGGTACAAATAGGATTCGTTTACAATAAACTAGCATATATATAAAATATTGAATAAAATGAAATAAAATATTGAGGTAAAAGGAGAATCAGCATTTTCTTCATTTGACTCATTTATTTCCAAAGCCTTTTCTAATAGGGACTTCAAAACAAGGTCTTTCCAGGAAAGGGTTAAAGTATTTAGCTGATCCCTAGATCGAGTAAACAAACATTAAGTGGATTTAGTGCCTCAGGGATACAGGTAAAAGAGGGTAATGGCTTTCAGAATCATAAAATATCTTTTTAATATTATAACACCCTATGTTGAGGGTATTCATTTGAATTCTTAAATCAAGACTATTCAAATGAGTATCCATAACAAAGCGTTTAGATTTTAAACATCAAATATAGAATGTTTTTACCTCCTTTTATCTGTAGCGCCATGCATTCTTTATCAGATATTATGATCTGCACAATCTGACCCAAACTGTTATTTTAGGGATAAGATATGTGATAAAATCTACCTGGTCAAAACAATTCCTCACTTGAAAATTCCAGAACCCACAACATAGGGCTTCTTTCCTTGCAATGTGATGATTTTTAGTATTCTGTTAGAGGTTTATGAGATGTAAATTCATGCAAAATTTCAAGACTCTGGGCCAAATAGTCTTTGAGAAAACAGTGTTTCTGTGTGAAACCTTAAACCCCACAACATAGGGCAAATTTTAATAATTTGAAGTATTTTGGTAGAGGGCATTGAGACAATACTACATACAAATTTTCAAGACTCTAGACCTTATAGTTTGGGAGGAGAAGATTTTTTTAGAAATTGTGGACAGACAGACGGACGGACGGACGGACAGACGGACGGTGAGCGATCACAATAGCTCACCCTCAGCACTTCGTGCTAAGGTGAGCTAAAAACTGATATCATTTCTACGCATTAGAATAACCAATCTTTACATCAAGACATACTTTTAAAAAATGAAATAAATGTGAAATGTCACTTTAAATTAGCGAGACGGGTCCCTTAAATTAGCGAGACGGGTCACAGGTGTGAAACGATTGTCATTGATAAACCTGCCAAAAGTTAGCAACTTGTTGGACTAGTCTAAAAGTTTTGTCGTCTGGTAATGCGTTAACCCCGGGCAGACATTTTTTATGCTCCCTCAAAAAAAATCGCGTCACGCTGTCCGTCCGTCCATCTGTCCGTCCACAGCCATATCTCAGCAACCCTTGGACCAAATTCAATGAAACTTCACATGTGAACTCCCTGGGATAATCCCTAGGTACGTTTTTTCTCCGTTTCTAAATTTGAGGTTGCGTCACGGAAAAAAAGGGCCTTAAAGTAGAAATTAGTTTTTCTCCAATTTTTCTTCATCTCACGGGCAGATTTTATTGAAATTTTGTGCTTAAGTGATAAACAAGAATTCTAGCCCATATTCTAGAAATATTGTGTGTACAAAAAAATCTGTCCTGTTTAAAAGGGACTTAATGTGTGATATTTTTTTTTTTTTTTTTTTTTTTTTTTTTTTTTTTTTTTTTTTGTGACAAACACTTATTCGGGGGGGCATAACCCGTCTATGACGGCTCTTGTTTGTCATCTGGTAAGATATGTTATGGCTGTTCCGGTGTCTCCGAGTAGAAAATTGAGAAATTTGGTGCGGTTTGGTGGTATCTTGGGAGTGTTTTATTACAATCTTATTGTTAATAAAGAAAACGCTTGAAAAAAATATGTTGAAGCCCGGGCTTCCAGACCTCCGACTAGGTATGGGCCTAGTATTACAACGGTGGATAATCACGTGATGCAACAATTTCAGAAATTCTTCAAAAAGTTTGTTAATACGAGACCGATTTAAATTTGGTTTGAAGCAGAGAAGGTAGACAGACGTCACGTATAAGACTGACGTGGTGGATTTTTGATTTTGTTACTTTGTGAGTTTGGCTTGAGCTGGCTTAGCCTCAGTATCGATATTTCCGGTTTTCGGACACCCTCTGTAGCCCCTCGCTGTCTTTTAGGTAGATTAATGCATAGAATATATATAGACACAAAACAGGAAAAATGCTGATTATCTGAATTTTCCTACTTTTCCTCATCCTTTTCTGAAGTGTTAACTGAGAACATCATTACATGGGATTCAACATCCTTATTATTACACAAGGAAAATGGACCCTTACTTCGACAACAAAGATAATCGTTCATACGATGTTTGTGTAAAATTCCTGTTGTGACCAAAGCTTTGGCAGGCAGTATAGGCTAAAATGCTGATCATCATCATTTTCTTCATTTGTCTCAATGTTTTCCCAATCCTTTTTTCTTAGAGACATCAAATCCAGGTCTTGTTTCGGAAAGGGTTAACCAAGAAAATTCCTATGTTATAGCGTAGAAAATCTTGAAGGAGTTCCAGCTGATAGTCGGTTTTTTTTTCTTTTTCTGCAAAGTTTTCTAAACACTTACTAATGGGGTTGTCAAAAGGAGATGCTTTTTAGGAATTTGCTAAATGGCCTATTCAAACTGACTGGAGTTGAAAACACCAAATAAAAGAGTAGTTAATATTTGCACTGTTGATTCTATATATACTGACGTCCAAAAGAAACGCTTCAATGAAATTTGTCGTTATTTTCCTTATGCCTATTACAATGTTAGTGAAATGTATACTGTATGTTATCATTTTGACCGACAATTACGGCAAATGAAAAAAATATTCGTTTCTATCCATTAACATGTCCATTTCCGGTGACTGGTCACGTTTTCTATGTGCGCTTCGTGTATGTACATCACGTGATGAAATTGGTCGCATTTTACACAGTAACATGTGTTAGTGGATAGGCAACAACGAATTAAAAGATTTTCTTACGAAACATCCGAAATGAAGGATTCCAAGAATAAATTCTGAAAAAGGAGCTCATAATATAGCCATTTTTGAATGCGACCAATGCACAAACAAGTCGCAAAACAGTTCAACACATTGTGTTTCTCGATTCGGTGTCTTGATCGACGCGTTAGAATTCTGCAAACGTTTATTGATCGGCCATGCTCAACTATACCTCACGTAACGTCCGTATAGCAAGATAATTTTCCACGTTAACGTCATGTACGTTTCAGGTTTGTAACGTTGGGATCGACGTTCTGTCGAATATTCGGTAAATGTGGTGGCCAAATAAGTGTTTTTCTGGCAACTGCTGTTGTTGCGAGTAACGTTTGAAAAAGACACACTTCTTGGAAAATAGAGCTCGTAGATTATTCTTTTTCGAATACCTGAAGATCAAGAACAAGTCGCCTGACGTTTTGACGTCTTGCGTTGCACGATTAGGCATCTTGGTCGACGAGTAAGAGTTACAGAAACAATTGCCAGTCGGCCAAAGTCAGATAGACCTCATGTAACGCCTGTTATACAAGAAGCTATCTTACGTTAACGTCATATGCGTTTTAGGTCTGAAAGGTTGAACTCGACGTCGGGTTTAGTATTCACTAACTGTGGTCACCAAATAAGACATTTTACGGCATCTTTTGCCGTCGCAAGTAGAGTTTGAACCACGCGCTACTGATTTTCAAATGGAAATTCTGACACCGCTCTGTTAAAATGTGCCGTTTTTTCTTTACTGTAACAAATTGATTATTTCTTTTTCATCATTTTTCAACAACAGATAATCAAATTTACAGATGGAAATAAGTATTTGTAATTTCAAATCAGATTTACTGAATAATCGGACATTTATTAAGACTGAGGCGTTTCTTTTGGACGTCAGTTTAGTATAAAACATTGAGGGAATAAGGGAAAATGATGAAAACAAGCATTTTATTTTCCTTCGACTTTTTACAAGAATGTTACATTGTGGGATTGTCAATACGAAACACAAACAAATGTTGAGAGTTTTACCGGTTTTTATTACTAAACTGCTGTTATATGTAAAATATCTATTTGCTATTTTCTCCAAAGTACAAACATCAATGAAAAAAGAAAATAATACAGACTCGTTGGACGAAAATACAAAAGATGTCAGAACAACAAATAAGAGGGAGGAATGGAATTCTCTTCTTTTATTAAAATTAAAGTCCAAAGCCTATGTTATGGGTGGTCGTTTGAATTGTCTGCATGAGACCATTCACATGAGTACCAACAATATAACGTTAAACCTTTTCCGAAACAAGACCTGGTTTTGACGTCCCTAACAGATATTACTTGGGAAAACATTGAGACAAAAGAAGAAACTGCTGATAACAAGCAGTTTCTACTTTTGTCTCAATATTTTCTGTGATATATTGTACACAAATCCCTCTTTTAAACTTTGATTTTGTCGTCAACATGACCTTTTAAGTAGGACCGCCCAAATCTTGTCATTTAGGAAGGGGTTAAGAAACAATGATATTTTGCCTTTTGAAAAGCCATTGCACTCTCTCTGAGCTACAGATAAGTGGTGGTTAAAGTGCCATTTCACATTTATTTCATTTTTTAAAAGTATGTCTTGATACAAAGATTGGTTATTCTAATGCGTAGAAATGCTATCAGTTTTTTGAAGTTGTTATTTATAAGCGAAAAATACACCTTCAAAGTTGAGACAGGAATGACAAATTGTATATAAATCTGAACTGTTGTCCACAACAATTTGTTTAATTTTAGCACAAAAATATGTATTTCTCGTAAACGGTTCAACATTTTGGCTTGAAATTTTCAGAATTTTCATAAGAAAACATGCTCTTTCAGATAGAATAAAAGTAAAATTTATGTAAAAATAATTCTGAAATGTCACTTTAATACACTCTATCTTTGTCATTTTAATTCATTACTCAATGTTGTGGGTACTCATTTGAATGGTCTCCATTAGACGGTTCTAATGAGTACCAACAACATAGGGTTTATTGAATAATAAATGAGATATTACATTTTGAAAAGTTTTTTACCCCCTCTTATCTGGAGTTCTGTCTCTCTTATCGGTAGCTGTATTACACTGCAATAATCTCAAGTCCAGCAAAATTGAAATTCAAACAAGAGATTTAACCCTTACCCAAACAAGACCTGGTTTTGACGTCTCTGATAGAAAAGACTTGGGAAAACATTGAATCAAAAGAAGAAACTGCTGATAACCAGCAGTTTCTCCTTTTGTCTCAATATTTTCTACGCCATATTTAACACAAATTCTTTCTTTAATGACATCCATTTTGTCATTTGTGGCAGTTTTTGAAGGGAATTACACTAAAATTTTGTCATTTGGAAAAGGGTCCAGCAAAATTGAAATTAAAACAAGAGATTTAAATGTCTGTAGATCTTTGTAATAATATCAATGGTGAGTATATATTGTATTAACCCTTACCAAACAACAAGATTTCGGACTAGCATGAATTAGAAGGAGTTGCAAACAACAGACTTAACTTAGTGTTGATTGTGTGTGGCATTGCTGCAGGAAGTATTGAAACAGAAGAAAATGCTAAATTTCGGCATCGCTAGTCTACTTTCAGTTCAATGCTTTCAGTTCAAAGCCCTTTTCATTTGTGATCCCAAAACCAGGTTTTTTAGGAACAAATAACCCTGACCATGATAGGGTTGGTGACCATCTAACACGCCAGAATAAGTCATTGATTGGAAAAAGGTTAACCCATTCACACACAATGACCCCATTCCATGGTACACTAGACAAGGGCTTTGGATTTTTTTGTAGAAAATAAAAGAAATTGCTTGTGACAAATAATTGCTTCATTTCCAACAATGTTTTCGCATCGAAAAGACCAAAAAATTAAATTCTATTAATAAGTCTATTGTCATCGGCAACATTTTTTAAATTTAGGGCAGTCCAAAAATTTTCCGTCTGGTAATGGGTTAAAGGTAATTAATAATTGTTTCACTATTTTGTGTCATTATTGCTATGAGGTAGAGAAATCATGTAGATTTTGATTTTAAACAAAAATTGCACAAAAAAAAAATTAAAACATTGTCAAAGTAAATGGTAGATCTAAAAAAAAAGTTCTAAAAAGTGATACAAAAATGAAGATATATGCATAAATAATGAACATGTAAACATTTCTGAGTATGCTTGATCCATTACCACATGAAAACGCATTTTAAAACTCTTTAAACATAGAATGGCACAGTTGGAAAGATCATGAGAAAAGATATTTTCCTACTTTCCAAACATGTTTGTAGACCTTTCTTGACTTAAAATTATATCACTAAAATTTGTGACTGTTGCTCAAATTTGTGACCGTCTACATTAGCTTTGGGTTTGGACTAGTTCAAAGCATTATTTTATAATAATGGGTTAGCTGATAACATTGAACAAGCCAGTTCTCCAGAACCAGTATTGCTTTTTCTTTTTATACAAAATTCATGACACTGTCATTTAGGGTAAACTATTGATCTAACTGTCAAGTATTATGAAATTATTGATATGGAAAGGGTATACATAAAACAATGTGCCCCTAATTTATAAGATTTGAAATTATTATATTAATACATGTATAATAAATTTGATTGCTGTATAATTTGGATTTAGAAAGTTCACCAGAATGGTGGTGCACACAAGTATAATTTGAAATGAAAGATAATTGGTGGGTTATTTGTAAAACATGACTAGCAAATTTTACTGAATACTAAAAGTTATCATATGGCAAGGTAGTTTGGAAGGACATTGTAATCATGTATGTAAATTTCTAAATATTTCTTTTAATCTTTTCATGTGAAGAGAAATTGAAACAATTTTGATGAGAAATTACCTCCTCTTGGATTGAGTGTATATTTGAACAGTGGTCTGGAAAAAAGGCCCCTATGGCATTTGAGACAATGGATCATGAAAAGCCTTTGTGTATCCTTGCTTTTCAAGAAAACCCTCGTAACTACAGCTTTAACCCTTTCCCAAACAACAAAATTTTAGGGTGATCCATTTCAAAAACTACCAAAGACAACAAAACGAAGGCTATTAAAGATATGATTTGTATAAAATTTGACATAGAAAATATTGAGACAAAAGGAGAAACTGCTGGTTATCAGCAGTTTCTTCTTTTGTCTCAATGTTTTCCATGGCCATTTCAATTAGAGACGTCAAAACAAGGTCTTGTTTGGGAAAGGGTTAAACCAGCTGTAGTAATAAGGTTTTTCTTGAAAAGCAACGATATGTGTAGTCTGATAAGATCAATGCTGTTCTGTTAGCTGTTAGCTTCTTCATGATATAACATGTAGCCACTAAAACAGAACAGGATGTGTATTGGTGCTGCTGAAAATACATCTAGGCTCACCGGATTCTTTGGCTTTTTCTGATGCCATTCAGACCTTCAGACTTTCCAGATCCAAGGACAAGTAGGTTTTTATTGCGCAATAAAGACCGCTAAACTTGTTATTATCTCCATTATAACACTCTAAATAAATAACGCACATTAGAAATGTGTTATTTTGTGAAAATTCTGCCATGAACTAGTTTTCGGCGTAGGAAACGCATTGTCATTTAAGTGACGTCATTTGACGTTACCTTGACGCCATGTGACGTTTTGGCGCATACACAAAGCATAATTACATAGAGTCTTTATTGTAAATAAAACCTGATGCAGTTCTTCTTTCGCTATATATGGATTTTACGGAAACGTGTTATAATGCTGCTTTTCAACTAAAACCTCGAAACTGCAGCTTAAAACAAGCTGCAGTTATGAGGTTTTCATAGAAAAGCGACAATATTTCACAGGGTAATTGTAGGTCATTCTATAACGAATGTTGACAATTGTAGACAGCTAAAATATATAATACAACATAATAATACATACTATAGAATCAACGTCATAAATAATACAGCAAATCAACTCATTTTTTTATTTACCCTGTGTTTCTTTCCTTCCTACATCCATCCTTGTTTATCAAAAAGTTTTGTAGACATAACTGTGTTAAGAAAGCACAGTGAAGAAAAGCTAAATAATCCTTATGGACCGCTAGCATTATGTGATTTACATAAACCTCATGGTTAAGGTACTCCATCCATCATACCAATCTCTTTGTGCAACTTTGGGCATCATTCATAGAAATAGAAATTGACGAGGGTGCCCTTGTCGATTTCCATAGCTACAGAATGAGATGGTCCTGATTGAAAAGGGTATCCCAGGTTACTTTCCGTTGCAACTGATGACATCCGAAGATGCACAAGTGTTTTGTAGATAATGATTGCCCGATGGGTTGAAATCCTTAAGAAATGATAAATTCACTTTATTTAATGCGCCCAGCCCTTAATTGTTTACAAAGATACATGACAAGATCGACATGCTGCCAAACTTCACATAATACAGATTTATATATGATACATAGTTACTGGTCGTTGTATGAAATTCCTTAACCTTTCCCAAACAAACAAATTTCTGGACTGGTCCAAAATGAAAGCTGTAGCAGAGGACAAAACAAAATATTACCTGAAAATAAAATCTGCAAAACATAGCATAGAAATCTTCAAGGGAGAAAATGTTGGTTATAATCATTTTCTTTGTTCCCTAAAGTCCTTCTTAACTATCATCCTATAAGATCACCAGAAACAGGCCTTGTTGTGGAAAAGGTTAATTTGAACATAGTGTCTGTCTTTCAAGACAGTAAAAATTTACACAAACAATACAATACATAATTATGGAGTACATGCAATGATTTTATACATACAATGATAATGCATGAAATGTGTCCCCTTTTTACATGGCAATTACAATACAGATATACTTTGTCCTATACGAGGGACGTTCAATTAAAAGTGGTACTAATGGTCCATCATAACTCACGGTTCTATAGAACTGGTGGTGCTTGCGGCTATTGAACGGGAAACTTACTTTTTATACTTGGTCAAAATTTGAGGCAAATTCGTTCACTCTATCAAAAGTTATTGAACTTTTAAGTTGGTTCAGTCATATACACTGGCTATTTCGCTGTGCGCAAAATGGAAAACGAACTGGAGTAGGATGTACGGGTCTACATTAAAGGTAGCATAGGCTTTGACATATCTGCATCACGTGTATATAATGGACTATATCAGATTCATGGACATTTGAACGTTGAACATACGTCAGTTTTTAGGAATTTAATCAAAATTAAAATTGGTCAAACTGGCCTGAACGATGCCCCCCTCTCAGGCAACCCGGGTAGAGCTAGTTCCAATACAAATGTTGCTGTAGATTCCGACATGGTCGAACAATACGCATGGTTCAATGTGCAAAAAATAGCATATAAAGTTGGTTTTTCATCGGGGACATGTTGTACGATTTTGACCAAAGGGTTGAAACACAGTCAGGTTTGTGCCCGATGGGTCCCCTTCCTGCTGCCTAAAGGACAAAGAGCCAGGTGGCAAAATATGTTTTGAAATAATGCAATAAATGCAACAAATGTGGATTTTCTGAGCTTTATACATATGATTGAACAATAATCTACTACTATGAGCACCAATGGCGTGTCATTAGCAAGCAATGGTTGCGAAAAGATCAGGCAAGGTATGTAATAGCCAAAAAATTAATAGCGCGGCAAAAGTTATGTACGCGGTAATTTTCAAATGTAACGGGTGCATTGTTCAAATTACTGTTTCAAATAGTACCACTATCGCCGGTCATTCATACAAGAAATGCATGTCTGCGCAATTAAAGAAATATTACGAAAAGAGCAGGTATAAGACCGACTAAAGAGGCATGTGCCAAATCCATGACAACGGAGCTGTCCACATGTGACCTCTTGTCCAAGAATTCCTGGAAGAGACACATGCAGTACAGCATCTTCATCCATCCTTATAGCTGGGCTTAAGCCCTTGTGGCTTTTTTGTGTTTCCCGTGATGACGAAAAAAGCCTCTGGTCGTCGGTATAGGCCTTCATGTTCCATATGCCGCGCAATTTACCAGTGTCTGTGGGGTGTTCCAAAAGAGGCCCATTTATTGGCATATAAGTAATGGATCTCAAAACTTTAGAAGTGTGTGGTTGTCAAAGAGGATTACTTCGAAGGATTGAAGAAACTTAAAATTAAATTGCTACTAAACTATGGCTCGTAGAACCCCAGTTCCAAAATTAATTGAACGCCCCTCGTAGACACCATAAAAGAAACAGAATGTTTTTGTGAAACTGGTAATTTCTAACCGTACCCCATGGGGATAGATGATGTATATTAGGCTACTGCTATACCACACAATTCCCTTGCCGTTTGTTTTAATGTCTGCAATACTTTCAATAGCAATGAATTTTGTGCTGAAAATAGACTTGGTTTATCATTATATTTCCAAAAACTGACAGTGTTGTTGAATCAAGCCGCAGTTACAAGATTCTATAGATCTAACAACACCAACGAAATACTATTGTTTGTCCGAAATTACGTCAGGGTTAACTGGATAAAATCGGTTCCCTATTGGACTATATCAAATGTTGTCTTTAAAGAAAGGATTAAGCCTTGTTTCTGTTATGATGTACAATGTTTGATTTATCAGTTACTATATTTGCCACATAAGTTAGAGACTATTCATTAAATACAACCTTATGAATTGCTGTACAAGATGCGTAGAGATGATTGTGTGTAGATAATTTACAGTGACCTAATTATAGTAGTTACTCTCCTTGGTACTACGTAACAGATAATATCTAAACATCATCGCTCTAAATAGAAATATGCCTCTGCAAACGTTTAAATGGCCTATATATCACAGCAAAATTCGATGACTCAGGACAAAATGGTGTAACTGCCTATAAACATATAGGCAGTTACAACCGTTTTGCGCTGAGCCATGGATATGTTACTTCTTGAGGAAAAAGTCATCATAAGTGAATCTATATTTTACAGATTTGCCCAAAACCAATAATTTTCTGTTTACCTATTACTGAACTTTGTACAGGCATATTCCTATTTAGCTTATTGATGATTTTATTTTGTTGAATTAACGCAAATCTATCGCAAAAGCATATATGAACTTGATACATACTTAACTTTGTGCTAATTCTTCAAATTCTTTCTACGGAGACAATATTAAATGTAATCTCCTCCAAGTTATCAATACTATATTCACATATTTTACAATATGTGACCCATCACGCTAAAAGGGACCTTATCAGATGTGAGAAAAATATCGACCATAGTCTGTCTACGCAATCTGCGCAGCCAGACTATGGCCGATTCTTTTCATTTTTTTGTAATTTTCTGAATCTGTAATATTTTCGGTATCTTACTACATGTTCATTTTTTCACATACGGGGTCAGCTTGACCTGTGCCGAGTCTGATCAGTTCGTAGAAATTTGCATTTTTGGACTACTGATAAGGTCCCTTTTAGCGTGACAGGCCACATATATCTGGGGTGTGGAATAACAGACCCTATAGCATTTGAGACCAATATGGATCTGAACCAGCCAAGATTAGCGATTGCCATTAACCCATTCCCACACAGCAACTTTTAAGACTAGTTCAAATTCAAAGGTGTTGCAGACGACAATATCAAGAACATCTAATCACATTTTTCTATGGTATTTTTTATGTAGAAAACATTGTGGGAGAGGATTTTCCATAACGTTTTCCAAAGCTTTTATTTTGTAGGGTGTCAAAAGACATCATTGTTTTGGACTGGGTTCACGCTTCATAACTACCCCTTTCTGATGCCCAACAAGATAAAGGCTTTCCAAAACATTGCACATTATTCTCTACTTGGACTTATCACACTACATTTTATAGCAGACCGATTTGGTCTCAAATGTTGTAAGGTATCATTAACCACATCCCTGTTCACAATTGTTATCAATGTTGTATTTCTTCGTCAAATAGGGTGATGGGAGTAATTTCCTTGAACTTTCAAAACAGCTTCTTCTCTTTGCAACATGATCACTTCAAAACATTCTATCATTTTAAATATCATAGTCATATTATCAGTCTTACCATTCATGGCATTCAACCCATTTTAAATAAATTCAGCTTAAAATAACTTAAAACGGTCAGTATCTGGTCTTTGTTAATAAGAATCTAGCTTGAAAAAAAAGTTTTCTTTAATTCCACAGGTGTTAACATCCATCCATTAAATGGACTTGCACAAACCTTATTTTTTAACCCTTTCCCAAACAAGACCTGGTTTTGACGTCCCTAATAGACAAGAGGACCATGATGGTCCTATATCGCTCACCTGAACCAAAATGATATGAGCAACACTTTTGTTCAATTCAATAAACATTTATGACTATAAGACTGAAAACTAACTTATAGTCAATAACTTTGTGAAAATCAAACTCATCTGAGATCTTATGGTGCCAAACATTGTGTCCAGGTTTTTCTTGATTGATAAATAATCACAGATTCTAGAGTATAAACAAGGTCGAAAACAGCCAAAGGCGGTATTTTTTTCAAATTCAAGGGCACACAGTTCTCGACTTTCTGATCACATCAGACTGAAAATCTACCTCATCCAAGATATTATGGTCTCCAACATAGTGTCCAAGATTTGTCTTGATTGGTCAATAATTGAAGATTCAAGATCGAAAAACAACCAGAAACGGCTATTTTGTTAAATTCAAGGGCACATAACTCTCAACTTTTTGATCGGATCAGACTGAAAATCAAACTCATCCGACATATTATGGTCCCAAACATTGTGTCCAAGTTTTGTCTTGATTAATTGATAATTGTAGATTCTAGAGTGTAAACAAGGTCGAAAACAGCCGAAAATGATAATTTTATCAAATTCAAGGGCACATAACTCTCGTCTTTCTGGTCAGATCACACTAAAAATCAAACTCATCCGAAATCTTATCCTCTCAAACATTGTGTCCAAGATTTGTCTTGATTGGACAATAATTGAAAATTCTAGAGTGTAAACAAGGTTGAAAACAGTCAAAAACGACAATTTTGTCAAATTCAAGGGCACATAAGTCTCGACTTTCTTGTCTTATCAGATTGAAAATTCTAGTCGTCTGAGATCTTATGATCTCTAACATTATGTCAAAGTTTTGTCTTGATTGATTGATAAATGTAGATTCTAGAGTGTAAACAATGTCGAAAACAGCCGAAAATGACAATTTTATCAAATTCAAGGGCACGTAACTCTTGTCTTTATTGTCAGATCACACTGAAAATCGAACTCATCCGAAATCTTATGGTATCAAACATTGTGTCCAAGATTTGTCTTGATTGGTCAATAATTGTAGATTCTAGAGTGTAAAAAAGGTCGAAAACAGTAAAAAACGACAATTTTGTCAAATTCAAGGGCACGTAACTCTCTTCTTTCTGGTCAGATCACACTGAAAATCAATCTCATCCAAGATCTTATGGTCTCAAAGATTTTGTCCAAGATTTGTCTTGATTGGTCAATAATTGAAAATTCAAGAGTGTAAACAAGGTCGAAAACAGTCAAAAACGACAATTTTGTTAAATTCAAGGGCACATAAGTCTCGACTTTCTTGTCTTATCAGATTGAAAATTCAACTCATCTGAGATCTTATGATCTCCAACATTGTGTCCAAGTTTTGTCTTGATTGATTAATAAATGTAGATTCTAGAGTATAAACAATGTCGAAAACAGCCGAAAATGACAATTTTATCAAATTCAAGGGCACATAACTCTAGTCTTTTTTGTCAGATCACACTGAAAATCAAACTCATCCAAGATCTTATGGTCTAAAACATTGTGTCCAAGATTTGTCTTGATTGGTCAATAATTGTAGATTCTAGAGTGTAAACAAGGTCGAAAACAGTCAAAAACGACAATTTTGTCAAATTCAAGGGCACATAACTCTTGACTTTCTCGTCTAATCAGACTAAAAATTAAACTCACCCGAGATCTTATGGTCTCCAACATTGTGTTCAAGATTTGTCTTGATTGGTCAATAATTGTAGATTCTAGAGTGTAAACAAGGTCGAAAACGGTCGAAAACGGCAATTTTGACAAATTCAAGGGCACATAACTTTTGACTTTTTCGCCTGATCTGACTGAAAATCGAACTCATCCAAGATCCTATAGTCTCCAATATTATATCCAAGTTTTGTATTGATTGGGCAATAATTGTAGATGCTAGAGTGTAAACAAAGTTAAAAACAGCATTTTTCGTCATTCAGGGGCAGATAACTCCACACTTTCTGGTCCGATCTGGCCCATAATCGAACTCATCCGAGAACTTATGACCATACTTGTTTTGACAAAGTTTGGTCAAGATTGACTAATATTTGTGGATGCTAGAGTGTAAACACCAAATTGTGGACAGACGGACAGACGGACAGACGGACAGACGGACAGACGGACGGACGACGGACAAAAAGCGATCACAATAGCTCACCTCGAGCACTTCGTGCTCAGGTGAGCTAAAAAGGCTTGGGAAAACAATGATACAAAAGAAGAAACTGCTGATAACCAGCAGCTTCTCCTTTTGTCTCAATATTTTCTGTGCCATATTTTACACAAATCCTATCTTTAATGACACCCATTTTGTCTTTGTGGCAGTTTTTGAAGTAGATCACCCCAAAATTTTGTCGTTTGGGAAAGGATTAAGGGATGAATCATTGCAATGCAGTATTTCAAATTAAATAAATTACTTGATGAATGACAAAATAAATATGACACACTTCAATGATCGAGACAAACACACAATTCTGGATTTCGATGATCATATCCACGAGCACCTAGTTCCTTCTGTCACATATTCACATGAACACTTAACGTTAACCCTTTACCACTTTGTAAACATAGTTTCCCTGTAACAATCACTCGCGACTCAATAGTTCAGCAAATGTTTTTTTTTAAAGGATTGGAAATGAATTTCATTTTTTAGCTCATGATGAATGACCTGATAGAGCATCTCTAGCTATCACCTAGATATGCTCTGTTAGGTCATTGAATATGAGCTATACCTCGGATGACTCTTAACATAAGTGTTTTAAATTATGGACTTCAAAACTAGATTTCATTTGCAAATGAGTAAAGCTATGAACATAAATCATGTATATAAATGAAGTTTAACAAAGTTGATACACAACAAAATGTATGGTTTGGTCCTACAGCTTTATATGAAGGTAATTTTCCACATTTCAAAATAACTATTTCTTTTTCAATATGCCACAATCTGTGGTAAAGGGTTCATTTTTTATTGCATCATATTCGTAAATGTACTTTAACCGGCAAAACATACAATTTGATACCCAGCGATGAGTTTATTGTTTGCTGTGTTAAGAAAATGTCATAACCCCAGCTTGAATGAGTAAGTTATGGCACTTATGTGTTGTGTTAAATAATGTTGCAATTACAGCTCAAAAGGTAAAAGTTACAAAACATTTATGTTTAATTCAAAACTTTCAAAAACAATACATGGTTTGACATCCAAAGTAGAGATGGTTAAGAAAAACTTAGGGAAAAAGAAAAGCTTCTTCTTTACCCTCCATGTTTTTTGTTCTGTATTCTACAAATTTTGTGTATGATATAGATATCTGACATTTGGTTCGAACCATTTTAAAATTTTGTGGAAAGTTTACAGACTTGTAACTGAAGCTAGCTGTAGTAAGACTAAAGAGTTGTACTATCTATTGCATTTTGAAGTTGTAGATACTTGGAGCATTGTTTCTGACACTTCTTAACACAACCAACAATAAAAATAGTTTTTACACACAATTGTCCGTGTAACAATTCTCAAATCTAGGCATCGTTCGCATTTCCTGAAGCTGTTGATCTCCCACACCCTCCTGTCATAGTCAAACCGACGTTGACTTGTACTGCGAGTCGTCTTCCTTCTGTCGACACAACGCTATCGCGATCGCTACCAAACTTATCAGCAAAATACCACCAACGACAGAACCTACGATAATATAAACAGTCCAAACGGAGATTCCCGTGCTGCTTGACTTTGAGTTCTGATTAGTTCCGTTATTGGCCCCAGTTCCATACAGCTCATTATCATCCTGGCCCATATTATCCCCGTTACTCGTATCATACGGGTCGTAACCCAGCGAGGGGTCGATAGCGTCCCCTGTGAAGTCTGTATTGTAAGGGTCCACATTCCCGTAGTCTGGGAATGAGTTGTAGTCATTCTTATCACCGTACCCAAATGGATCCACATTATCTGAAATGGATGAAACAAAATAAGACAAAATGATCCATTAATTAATTCAATGGGTGAATCAAAGATTTTTGTTCTGAACAAAGGCTGAGGTTAAGTTAAGACAAGAATCCAAAATACTTAATTAAAAGATGTAAAGGATGTGATCAGCAACCCACAGAATAAGAGCAAAACTTTCTTTACCAGTCAATAGCAAAAGGTAAGTATTGGAAGGTAAAGAATTAACACACCTTTGTCTTTTTTCATCTTTTAGCTTTCCTGTACCATGTATTTGTTAAAATATAAAGAAATATCTAAGTACAATGATACTATAGTCCTGCTGAATTCATAACAGAATGTGATGTAGAAGATTGTTAAGATTGTGCATGCACAGGCTTGTTTCACACTGCCTGCCGAAGGAGCCACAATATTCCACAATATTCAGAGACTGTAATGAAAAAGCTTGAGGTTACTAATGATACAGCTTCCATAGATGAATGCTTATGACATTACGCTTGGAGGCATAGAAAAGCCAACAGAAGCTAGTCTGCCAGCTTAGAACTCAACTAAAGCAAGAGGTTACCACATGTACAAGCAGGGGTCTTGCTACCAATTTTTGTTTGGGGCCAGGGGCCCGTGAAATTGGGAAAAATAGCGAAGCTTTTACCTAAATTGGGAAAAACTTAAACAAGTTTGTATTCATACTGTCACTCAATTTCAGCTGCAAATTAGACTGCAGTGATGTAAAATACATTTGTACATATTCTTGTTTAAGAATCTACTGTAAAACTGTCTTCAAAATGTTTGTAAATGAAGATGAGGTCTTAACATAGGGCATTCTGGGTCCTATTGGGAATTTTCACCAGAGAATTGGGAAAAAAAGATACTTTTTGCCATTGGGAATGGGGCCCAATAACGGCCCCAAATTTTGGCAAACAAGACCCCTGACAAGCCTTCAACTAGAATTGATCTTAATTTTTTCTGATATAACTTACTTCCATTTGTGATATAAGGGTATCGATCATCATATTTGTTATATGGAGGCTGCGTCACCTCATATCCTTTATTTACAGAATTATCGTTATCCTGTCTATTCCTATCCCTCTCTCTATCCTTCTTTTTCTTCTTCTTCTTATCCTTCTTGTTCTTCTTTTTATCTTTTTTGTCCTTTTTCTTCTTCTTTTTGTCTTTCTTCTTTTTCTCCTTGATAATAATTCGCTGTGTCGTGACTTCGAAGGGGAAGAAAGGTTCTGTAGTTGTGGTAAGAGGGGTGGTGGCTAAAAGAAAGATTGTAAAACATGAGTTTGGATGTGGAATAAGAAACACTCAAACAGATTTCAAGCAAAGTTCAATTGTGACCTTGACCATTCACCTATGTGACCCTAAAACAATAGGACACCTCCTTGGGTCAAGGGCAATATCTTTTAAGGTAGAGATTCTCACAACGTCGGAATTATTCAGGCGACGTCGAAAACATTCAGCGGCTGGAACTTTCCACTGCCGATTATTGAAGACCACGCCCGAATTAGTTCGGATACTTAACAATGACGCTTGAAAAAATCCGATGTTTTATGAATCTCAAGATGTCAACATTACAGGTATTCTACATTAAAAGTACCATGATCCTAGGTCAAACAATTGTTGAGGTAGAGCGAGGCAACATAAAAGTCTATGGACAGACAGATGTGTGCATACTTGGATGGACATAAAGACATGGTAGGATATAATATACAATACAATATACCCCTTCTCCTTCCTAGATAAATTGAGTTCCCACACTGCAGGCTTAGAATTTACATTATTGTTGTTGTTGCTGGTGTTGTCGTTGTTGTAATTGACGTTGTGCTCGTAGTAGTCGTAGTGGCAGTAGACGACAGAATAGATGTTAATGAAATTAGTATTTGACTATTTGTGCAAGAAAATATTGGCAAAAGGAGAAAATGCTGATTATCAGCATTTTCTTCTTTTGACTCAATGTTTTTCCAAGCCTTTTCTTCTAAGGACGTCAAAACCCAGTCTTGTTATGAAAAGTGTTTATCCTATTTTAGCCCCCACTTACATGTTTCCTGGAGTTATTCAGGAATAATATTCTTACTTGTAGTTTGCATTGTAGTTGTCGTTGTTGTGGTAGGAGTCGTCGTTGACGTCGTGCTCGTAGTAGTCGTAGTGGTCGTAGTAGTTGGTGTGGTTGTTGTTGTAGTTGACGTTGTTGTTGTTGTGAGTCGCTGAACCGTGAGATAGATATGTTCGTACTTCGATCCCCACTGGTTACCCAGTAAACATGTGTATTGACCTGCGTCATCCGGCGTGACGTTTTTGATGATTAGTACTTCCTGACTGGTGTTTGTGGAATTCAAAAACTGTAATGATAGAATGATAATTAAATCTTTTATTAACCCTTTCCCAAACAAGACCTTGTTTTGACGACCCAAATAGAAAAGGCTTGGGAAAACATTGAGTCAAAAGAAGAAACTGCTGATAAACAGCAGTTTCTCCTTTTGTCTCATTATTTTCTTGGCTATATCACACACAATTTCAATCTTTATAAACATCCATTTTGTTGTCTGCAACAGCTTTCGAATTGGACCTGCCTAAATTTTGTCGTTTGGTAGAGGGTTAACCCATTATCAGACAGCAAATGTTTAGACAGGTCTAAATTCAGTTGTGTTGCACACGACAATATTGAGAGAATGAAATTTTGCATTTCTTGGTCTTTCTGTAAAGAAAATATTTTGGGAAATGAAGACATTGCTTGTTGCAATGTCTTCATTTTCCGCAATGTTTTCCACAGCCTTTATCTTGTGGGGCGTCAAAAGGTATTACTGTGTGGTAATGGGTTAACTTTTTGACCCTGTATCACAGGTATTTGGCTCCACAAAGAATGAATCAGATAATATGAAAGTTTGATTCCCAACGATTGAAAAAATTGTCACCGGCTGAGTTTACTGGGAAAAAATATAAACTTCACTGCATAGTAGTTAATGTTACCTCATTACCATTTCTAGCTCGTCTACTTTGATTCCAAAGCAAATTGCATTGTACTTGATAACATTACTCTTTATTGTTTATAAAGCTAAACAAGGATTTTGTGCCTAGGTGAGCTAACAAATCCTGTATCGGAAGTGCTGATCCAAATGAGTCAAAGAAATACTCATAAAGATTTTGGATGCTTGGGTTAGAGCCATGCAGTGGCAGGAACATTAAAGAAAATTCAAAGTTACCTCATGAGCATTTCTGGATTTGGTATTATGAATTCTGAGCCATTGTATTCTCGCAGAATTATCGTTGGTCACGATACAATAAAACATGGCTGTATCCCCTTCTTTCACTGTTTGATTACTCGATACATTAGCTTGCAGTGGCCACACTTTCTCTGAAATTATACATTTCAATATTTTAGAAACTAAGTCCCAATACAACAGAGCATAAACCATAATCATACATTAAACTTGTTGTGGTGACACAAGATTATGACATCAGATCGGATAGTTTTGACATCTACCACAGAGTTGAAGGACACTCGTCTTTAACCCTTTCCCAAACAAGACCTAGTTTTGACATCCCTATTAGAAAAAGTTTGGGAAAACATTGAAACAAAAGAAGAAACTGCTGATAACCAGCAGTTTCTCCTTTTGTCTCAATATTTTCCATGCCATATTTTAGACAAATCATATCTTTTAATAATAACCATTTTGTCATTTGTGGCAGTTTTTGAAGTGGATCACCCTAAAATTTTGTCGTTTGGGAAAGGGTTAATAACTTCTTAGCAGCACATGTATAATTTTTCATGTCTTCACACTCCATATTTTAAAAGAATTACATGAATCAATTTATTTTTTTTAACCCTTTCCCAAACGACAAAATTTTAAGGCGGTCCAATTTGAAAGCTGCTGCAGACGACAAAGTAAATGACCACTAAAGGCCAAAATGTTTATGTTATAGCCAAGAAAATATTGAGGCAAAAGGAGAAACTGCTGATTATCAGCAGTTTCTTCTTTTGTCTCAATGTTTACCCAAGACAATTCTATTATGGACGTCAAAACCAGGTCTTGTTTGGGAAAGGGTTAAGCCTCTTTCAACTGCTTTGGTCATATGATAGAAACCTGAGCACCTAACAATAGATTCCTGGTATTTCTCTCACCAGCACTACCATAATGATTATCCAAACTGAACCTCCAGCTGCTATCACATAGATGATTCATACCCATTGGTGAGAGACAAATGACTTTCGTCAAATGTCAAAATGGATATTGGCTGACCAAGGGTTCCAACTCGCAACCCCTGGATTGCCAGACTCCAAAGTTACCGACTGAGCTAGCAAGGCTAATCGAAACTTGACGAAAGATTCTTTTTTGGTTGCATCAAATATTTGCCAGCCTAGACATTCATTTTTCCCTTACCTTTAACATCTACCACAAAAGTGAAGGAAACTCTTCCAAACGAGTTCTGAGCAACACATGTATAGTTTCCCCGATCTTTGGCCTCCAGCTCTAAAAACTTGATGTTGTAGGTCCTAACACGGATCTGTAATTTAAACAACAAATTTTAGTTAAACTTTTACCAAACCACAAAATTTAGACAGGTCAAAATTGCAAGATGATGCAAATGACATGTTTACATACTGTAAATAAAAATTGACGATTTATGCCCTTTCTGGGTATGAAACGCTGTGGGAAATAGAGAAATTGCTTGTCACAAGTAAGTTCTTCATTCCCCTAATGTTTTCCAAAGTCTTTATCTAATGGAGCATAAAAAAATATCCTTATAAGTGAGGGAGGAAAAATGTTATGATGGACAAATATTCTGTGTTTTTTTAATCTTGTCATCTGCTGCACATTTCAATTTGTGAAATTTGGATTAATTGGGGTTTAACACCTCTTTAAACTCCAATGGTCATATTACGCAGCTGGTGTACCTAACCATGGATTCCTGGTATTTCTCACACTAGTACAACAACAATATCCATACAGAGCCTCCAGCTGTGCTCTCACATAGATAATTCACATCCAGCGGTGAGAGATAAATGACTTTGTCAAATGTCAGAATGGATATTGGCTGAACCAAGGTTTGAACTCATTTTCCATGGATTGACAGACTCTGATGCTACCAACCACTGATATCGGGGCTCTACACTGTTTGGGAAAAGAATCAAACTAACTCTACTTCTTTAATCATATTTAACCCTTTCCCAATCAAAACAATTTTAGGGTAGTCCAATTCAAAAGCTACTGAAGAAGACAAAATGAATGTTGATAAATAAAAGAATTGTGTAAAAATAGCTCAGAAAATATAGAGGCTAAAGGAGAAAATGCTGATTATCAGCATTTTCTTCTTTTGCCTCTATGTTTTCACAAGCCAATTCTATTAGGGACGTCAAAACCAGGTCTTGTTTGGGAAAGGGTTAACTCCAAAAGCTGTTTGCATGTAGAATGAAAAACAATTACACACATATGACAATCCTGTTAGTCAAATTACATACCTGACAGACCTCAAGGGAAATTAACTTCTATTATTTCTAGTATTAATGCCAGGTTTTTTGGTTACCACTGGGACATAAATATAACTGAAAATTGTGAAAGCTTCACAAATTTGTTTGGAAAAAATCTCTTAAGATTTATTTGATTATTAATTTTGTTGATCTCATAATTCACCCACAGGTACATATATTTGTTAGCTTTCTCCCCTTTTCCTTAGAAAAATCAGGAATTTTGAGGTATTCTTATCCCTTTCCAAAACAAGACCTGAGCCGCGTTCTTTTGAGCAAGATTTTTTAAGATTTCTTAAGATGTTTTGGATAAAGCGTTTTTAAGACCGAGACTTTGACCGAGCTGTTCCGAATGCTCCATATTTATACAAATGACGTCGACATCATTTGTATAAAGTATGGAGCATTCGGAACACCGCGATTTATGAATAACATCCCGGTCAAGTCTCTTTTATATTGTTTCTATAAAGTTGACCGAGGGATTCCGCATGAAGTATAGGGTAATGGCGCCTCCCATTGAGGGTCTTAAAAATCTTGCTCTTAAGAGCGCTTTATCCTAAAATATCTTAAGAAATCTCAAGATATCTCAAGAAATCTTGCTCTAAAGAACGCACCTCTGGTTTTGATGTACCTAATAGAATGGACTTGGGGAAACATTGAGGCAAAAGGAGAAAGTGCTGATAACCAGCACTTTCTCCTTTTGCCTCAATATTTTCTATGGAATAACATAAACAATAATTTATACTTATGACAGATTATTTAGTCATTTTCAACTCCTTTTCAACTACTTTTTAATTCCTTTTAAAGTTTTGCAGTTTGGTATTTGTAAATGCTTGAGTGACCCAGGTCAGTCTGGATCTATGTTGGTCTCATAACCACAAGGATAAGCCATAAAGACGCTTTCTAGATGCATACTAATATAAATGCACATTTTTCACTAAGCCTAAAGTCTTGAACAACCATCAAGGAGGGAGAATAAGTTCCTGAACTAAAAGGTAACATTCAAATTAATGGGGAAAATAATTGACTCAAATCACATAGAAAGCCAGAGACTTGGAATGATAAAACACTATTTGCTTCAGACTGTGCCCCTCAATTATGTCCCGCAATTTGTCTAACTCACAATATATCAACTAGACACACAGAATGTTCCATAACTTTTCCACAAGTTGAACATTCTATGAGAGGAAAACTTGTGACAGTACAGCCAAAATTGATTAACCCAGACGGCAAAATTTGGACTGCTTCAAATTCAAAGATGTTGCAGACAACATTTTTAAATCAATGAAATCTAAAATATAATGGTCTTTTTGGGTAGAAAATATTGTGGGAAATGAAGAATTTACTTGTAACAAGCAATTTCTTCATTTTCCACAATGTTTTCCAAAGCCATTGTGTTACAGAGCGTCAATAGCCGTCACTGTGTTGTAATGGGTTAAAATGCTTAATCTTTTCCATAACAACAGTTTTTACCAGTTTTTTGAACAGCCAAAATTCAAATATGGTGCAGCTAATGAAATAAATATTTTTTGTAAGTTATAGATAGCATAGAAAACATTGAGAGACATGTGTTAATGATGGTCATCTGCTTTACTTCTTTTCTCTAAGTACTTTGCATTTATGATACAGTTCATTCTTAGGGATGTCAAATTCAGGAATAATGTATGGGACAGGGTTTGTGGCTTACCACAGATTGATTGAATAGGGTTTTAACTTATTAAATAGATTGATAGATACTAAAGATAGTGTCTCTGGATTATGAGACTCACCTTAGAATTTTGTGGTACAAAAAGTTCATCATATTTGAACCATTCTACCAGTGGTTTTGGTCTACCCTTGACTGGACATGATAATTTTAACTCTGCTCCCTGAAGGACACTTCTATAATAATTATTCTTCAATGCATCTGCCTCACTCTTCCATTCTGGAGCCCCTGAAAACATAAATTGAAATTGAAATTTTTCCCAAACTGCACATATTTATTGTGATCAAATTCAAAATCTGTTGCAGATGACCAAATCAACATTGAGATTGATAGATTTATTGAACAGCTTAATGTTAAGTAATACCGCAGCTAAAGCACCTACCCATGGATTCCTGGCATTTCATCAGTACTAGAAACACAAGCATTTATCGGCTCTCTCAGATATTGGCCTAGTCAGATTCAAACCCACAACCCCTGGATTAATAAACTGCAATGTTACCAATTTAGCTATCCGGGCTCAGCTGATAGGTAGGATTTGTGTACTTATAGCAGAGAAAATATTGAGGCAAAAGGAGAAGTCAAAATGCACATTAAAATTATACAGGCTGGCCTTGTTCTAAGCCACATCCAATAGCAGCCAAAATAGACCAGCAACAATAAGTTAAGGGCAAAATAATTACATGATTTCCCATTCACAAACAATATTGATACAAAATTGATTGAGCAGGATTTCAAGACAAAAATAGTACATCCAGGATTTGCTTCAACAGCAAGAACATAATAAGATTAACCCTTTCCCAAACAAAACATGGTTTTCACGTCCCAATTACAAATGGCTTGGGAAAACATTGAGACAAAAGAAGAAAATGCTGATCATCAGCATTTTCTCCTTTTGCCTCAATATTTTCTGTGCAATGTTGTACACAAATCCAAACTTTATCAACATTCTGTTTTGTAATCTGCAGCAGCTTTGGAATTGGACCAACCCTCCCAACTTTTTGCCATTTGGTAAAGGGTTAACCCTTTGGGTAAAACTGCAGGAAGAGAAATAGAGTAGAGCAAGGCTTTGTTCATAATGACTGTCATTTCTTTGCATGTTATCATCTTTCATTTTCTCTCAAATTCTTTGTAGATCTTTTTTTCATACTAATATCTTTTCTTTTCTTTTCAATATCTTTCATTATCTTTGTATAAAGTTCATGAAATTTTACATTCTTTGGTATTTTTTGGTAGAAAAGATTGTAGGAAATGAGTAAATTGCTATTTCTCCATTTTCCACAATGTTTTCCAATGACTTTATCAAGTTGGTGTCAAAAGGTGTCTTGACCTATTCCCACAGCGATGCCTTTTGACAAGCCTCAAGATAATGGCTCAGAAAAACATTGTGGAAAATGAAGAAATTGCTTGTGACAAGCAATTTCTTCATTTACCATAATGTTTCCTAACAAGAAAAAATGTAGCATTTCATTTACTTGAAATTGTTGTCTGCAACATCTTTGAATTTGGAGGAGTCTAAAATTTTGCGATTTGGTAATAGGATAAGATAAGTGTAGGCGCTAGATCACTATCATTACATAGATGACTGGAGGGAGGCAAGTAATTTGGTGTTCAAGATTTTCTGTATATCTGATAACACTTCTACAGCAAACAATTTGGGCAGATTTAATTCCGTTATCCTCTTATCCCTTAATCCTTTCCATAATGATGAAATTATTGGCAGTTCCAAATAAGAAGCAGTTGCAGACAATTAAAGAAATGTTAGATCTACTAAACCCTTCCTTTCCCATGAACCAAGCATGAAACATAAGCACTCATTTTGATTTCCTCAATAGAAAATGCGACAGCAGTCATTGAGATGGAAGACCACTATGCTTATAAACAACATTTAATTCTACTTCTCAATTTTTTTGGTGCTTTGTTGTACACGATTCCAGTCTTTATCATCATCCATTTAGTCTTCTTTGACCCTGATGATTACCACATAATGATGCCTTTTGAAGCCCACTAAGATTAAAGCTTAAAAAATATTGGAGAATTTCATTATTTCCCACAAAGTTATTTACGCCAAAAAACCAAAATATGTAAAATTTCATTCATTGGAGCGAGATTGGTGTCTGCAACATCTTTAAATCTTTAAAAAGTCTAAAATTTGGCTGTTTGGTAGAGGGTTTGAATTAGCTTTTGCTGTTTAAGGAAGGATTAAAGTATGGAAATGACTGAGGTAAATAATACAGTTCTGCTTACCAGCATTAGCATCTTTTTTATGTTTTGAAAGCATACATTGTTTGTGTTAGGATCAAGTGTTTTTCCATTTATCCAATGTTAAAGAATCACAGCTGGGCATTTATTGGAGTCATGTGCAAGATTAAAGGGCTCTAGTTCTACATGCATAGCAAATTATTTCACAGAACATGAGAGCCATAGTCATCATTACGATGCTTTTTTTTGCATTCAGCCCCTACTATGTAGCCCATTGTTGTTTTTCTGTTGTTGTTTTTCACAAAAGTGATGGTTTTCAGTTGATTATCTCCCTTTTACCAGAGACCTCTCCCCTAGGGGTAAATAAATTGTCATGAAGAAGCTACCATTGAACAACATGGATCCATTATCAGACTGTGTGAATACACAGGCTGATATGGATCCATGTTTGTCTCAAATACAACACAAATTTCTTTCCAGATCCGAACTCTTTCTTTCAACCAAAGCTGCATTTCATGGAATGAGATCCCAGCTTTTTTTTTTCAACCTAAACTTTATTTCATGGAAAGGAAGGGTGTGGCAATAAGATTCTATAGAGCAGCCATCAAAGAATAACCCTTTCCCAAACGGCAAAATTTTAGGGTGATCCACTTCTAAAACTGCCTAAAATGGCAAAATGGAAGTTATTAAAGATAGAATTTGTGTAAAATATGGCATAGAAAATATTGAGACAAAAGGAGAAATTGCTGATTATCAGCAGTTTCTTCTTTTGTTTCAATGTTTTCCCAAGCCTTTTCTATTAGGGACGTCAAAACCAGGTCTTGTTTGGGAAAGGGTTAACCAGATAAACAGATCATGGTTATTGTTTATAAACAATATGAGGGATGTTGTAATGATCAAGCTGTCTGCAGGGCTTGTAATGCAAACATTATTGTCGGCTTTATGGACTTTTGTTTCCAATGCTTTTGTAAATTTGAAATGATCAATTTCAAATGTCAATTTCATGTAATTATGGAGGAAGCACTCGGGTTGAATCCTCATGATACAATAATGTAATGGAGCAATTTACAGTATCTGTATCAGCAATTGACCCTAATTACTGGTGATTCTGGACTGCTTTTGTCAAAATCAAATTATGCATGGTGAACTGTATAATTTGTAACTGTGAAAGAAAAACAACAACCCCAGGTGGTAAAACCAGTATGTATGTGCAAAATTATACGTAATTTGAAATTGTGTGTACAAATGATGATTTTAATGGTTTTCAAGGCTTTTTTCGTATTGACAAAATGAAACTTTGTGCAATCACTGCAGAGACATGACCGAAATTTGCCATTATCTGTCTGTATATAAATGCTTCCCTCAGGCATCAAATTGATGCTCGTGGTGGGGGCTTGGGCTGCTATGATCTTTCTGTGGAGGGCATAAAAATCAGATACCATATCAGAACATGTTAGAATCAACAAGAGGACCATGATGGTCCTATATCGCTCACCTGAACCAAAATGATATAAGCAACACTTTTCTTCATTTCAAAAAATATTTATGACTTTAAGACTGAAAACGAACTTATGGTCAATAACATTGTGAAAATCGAACTCATCCAAGATTTCATCGTGCCCAACATTGTGTCCAAGATTTGTCTTGTTTGATAAATAATTGTAGATTCTGGAGTATAAACAAGGTCGAAAACAGCCGAAAACAGCAATTTTGTCAAATTCAAGGGCACATAACTCTTGACTTTCTAGTCAGATCAGGCTGAAAATCAAACTCATCCGAGATCTTATGATATCCAACATTGTGTCCAAGATTTGTCTTAATTGATAAATAATAGTAGATTATAGAGTGTAAACAATGTCAAAAACAGCCGAAATCGGTAATTTTATCAAATTCAAGGGCACATAACTCTCCATTTTTTTTTATCAGATTGGACTGAAAATCAAACTTATCCAAGATCTTATGGTCTCAAACATTGTGTTCAAGTTTTGTCTTAATTGATAAATAATAGTAGATTATAGAGTGTAAACAATGTCAAAAACAGCCGAAATCGGCAATTTTATCAAATTCAAGGGCACATAACTCTCACCTTTCTGGTCAGATCAGAGTGAAAATCAAACTCATATGAGATCTTATGGTCTCCAACCTTGTGTCCAAAATTTGTCTTGATTGGTCAAAAATTGTAGATTCTAGAGTGTAAATAAGGTCAAAAACAGTCAAAAACGGCAATTTTGTCAAATTCAAGGGCTCATAACTCTCATCTTTCTGATGAGATAAGACTGAAAATCAAACTCATCCCAGATCTTATGATCCCCAATATTGTGACCAAGTTTTGGATTGATTGATCAATAATTGTAGATTCTAGAGTGTAAACATCGTCGAAAACAGCCAAAAATGACAATTTTGATAAATTCAAGGGCAAGTAACTCTCGACTTTCTGATCAGATCAGACTGAAAATCATACTCATTCGAGATCTCATGGTCCAAAACATTGTGTCAAAGTTTTGTCTTGATTGATGAATAATTGTAGATTCTAGAGTGTAAACAAGGTCAAAAACAGCCGAAAATGGCAATTTTGTCAAATTCAAGGGCACATAACTCTTGTCTTTCTGGTCAGATCAGACTGAAAATCGAACTCATCTGAGATCTTATGGTCTGCAATGTTATGTACAAGATTTGTCTTGATTGATCAATAATTGTAGATGCTAGAGTGTAAACAATGTCAAAACTAAGTATTTTTCGCATTCAAGGGCAGATAACTCCTGACTTTTTAGTTCGATCTGACCCATAATCGAACTCATCCGAGATCTTATGGCCATACATGTTTTGACCAAGTTTGGTCAAGATTGGCTTATATTTGTAGATGCTAGAGTGTAAACACGAAATTGTGGACGGACGGACAGACAGACGGACGGACAGACAGACAGACAGACAGACGGACGACGGACAAAAAGTGACCACAATAGCTCACCTTGAGCACTTCGTGCTCAGGTGAGCTAACAATAGAAGACTACTGAGAGAAAAGTGACATGAAGCACCCTAAATATATCAGACATGTCAGATATAGGGAGAGAATGACTGGTTATTAACTTATTTCTCCAGTAATTATACACTGATGGAGAAAGTCTGATATTCATGTGGAGATTTAGTCCTTTCATATCCTGCTAGTAGTGATTTACACTGAAGATTTCCAGTTGGATGCATTACAGCATACTGCC
>CAVMGG010000713.1:0-60641 GCA_963680895.1 Fragum sueziense
TGAAGATTGAATAATGGTTCATAATTCCGAACTTGGGATAAAAACTCAGTCACAGCAGTCATAGAAACGAGCTGGTTCCCCACCTCTGAATAGATTAAGCTTTTACATTCGGCTGGCAGTCATGTTTGTTGCTTTTGTGGATTCACGAGGTCTGATAGTTAGTCATTTCATGTCAAATGGTAAAAACTGTCATTGCTAAGTACAATTCTGAAGAAATTCAGAAAAAAAAAACAAAATAAATGCTGAAGTAAACGCGTCCCAGATTAGCAAAGAAAAATGTTTTCTACTTTACGATTACGCACGCTCCCATACCACCCATCTACAGTGAAGATTATCAAATATTACCCATGACAAAAGTTGTTTTACTCTTCTTATATCCCAGGCCCTACCCCACACGACTTTTATTTGTGTCTAGAACTGATGAAAATGCTTGCTGAGAAGAAATTTGAGACCAGGGCACCTTTGATACCGGTGGTTACACAGTACCTAATACAGTGGGTCTACGTCATGGTTAATAGTGGCAATAGTAAAGCTCCTACGAAGATGGCAAAAATGCATAGACATAGATGGATAATTTCTTCAAACAGTGTAGAAAGAATTTTGTTAAAAAATTAAATGGTTTTAGAGAACTAGTCAAAAGTCCAACTACTTTCCGACCGTCCCTCGTATTAGAGCTGAAACGGGTACACAATTTGTTTTTAACCCGTTACCAAACGGCAAAAATTTCAACTTTTCCAAATTCAAAGATGTTGCAGACGACAACTAAAAAAGAATGAAAAGTACATTTCATATTCATTTAGTCTGGAAAATATTGTGGGGAATGAAGAAATTGCTTGTCACAAGCAATTTCTTCATTTTCCACAATGTTTTCCATAGCCAGTTTCTTGTGGGGAGTCAAAAGGCGTCACTGTGATATAAAGGGTTTTAAGTAACCCGTTTGAAAATACAAAACAGTACCCGTAAAAATAGGTTATTCATTATTTCATGATTTTGTTCCCTTAATCACATAATTATATAATACATGCAGAAGAAATCTACCGTTAGGAACATACAGACGAGTTAATTCCATGAACTTGCCTGCATGTTCCTACATGTGGATTCCTTAAAAAATCAAATGGAAATGTTTTGTACACTGCTTTTGTAAATGTATGAGTTGTTGTGACAGTCTGGTTGATGTGTTTAACCCGTCCCAAACAAGACCTGATTTTGACGCCCCTAAGAAAATAGATTGGAGAAAACATTGAGACAAAATAAGAAAATGCTGATAATCAGCATTTTCTTCTTTTGTTTCAATGTTTTCCAAAGCCTATTTCCATAGGGACGTCAAAACCAGGTATTGTTTGCGAAACGGTCAATCATATCTATCATAACAAGTTAAAGGTGTAAACTTGTAATCCTGTAAAAGCCTGGTCACATACAATTCTGTGTCATATCACATCCAAAATTATACTGCATGACATTGTGTCCTCTGTTTTAGACATGCTTCCGCCATGATGTGGATGTGAAATAGGATATGTGACAAGTGATTATGCCACTGATAAAATTGTACCCAGGAGCTGGTATTTTGCACCCAATTTGTGGGTACTCCGGTACTTATTTCAGTCCTACCTTTGATGGTCCTGTAGTGCTAATTTGAATATCCTTAACCATTTCACTTTGGTAGAATCTTTTACTGATTTTGAAAGACTCTCACCAAAGAATCACTCCTGAGGAGTTGCTTGGAGATTTACCAATCATTTTAAACGAGAACACCCCTTTCTTTAAGAACATTTTTGTCATGCCAAGGCTGCCATATTCTTAGAAAGAATCACAAGTTGGTACCACTTGATATAAGACAAATTTCTGTCACCTTTTAACCTTTTTGGCCCATTGGCTTGAATTTTTTTTTAATAGATTAGGGACGACAGACAGTAAGCAAATGAAAAATATCTATAGCTAGAAAAGAAAAAGTTTATCAACTTGAATCATCTTCATCTTCTACAACAATTTCATAAAGTTTGGACCAGTCTATAAGTTTGTTTGAAAGCTGGTTAAGAAGATTTTTGAAATATTGACAGGCAGCAATGTTTGTTCAATTAGACTTACTGTTTCATATACTCCATCATCTGAGCCGGCGTCATATTTCTAGTCTGGGCGTACACACCGTCCGGGTATTTCTCTTTAAGCTGTCTCTGTACCTCACTTACAGTCGACATTTTGCTGATAATAAATGCACCAAACATGGCTCCTACAACAAAAAGACAGACAGTATTATCCTTATCTGTAAGTACCTCACTTACAGTCGACATTTTCCTGAGAATAAATGCACCAAACATTGCTCCTACAACAACAAGAGCTGTCCGAAGACTTTCTAAGTTGCTTAGTATAAAGGGGGCATAAGTCCAAATATAGTGGAGCCAGGGTCATGGGCCCTGGTAGTAAGGTAGCGTGTGTGATGGTGAATAAGTATTCCAAGTTTGGGTTGAATCCCTTTGATAATATAGAAGTTATTGATGTTTGAAAAAACTTTAACCTTGGTTGCAACGCCGACGCCAACGCCCAGGTGACAGTATAAGCTCTCATTTTCTTCGAAAAGTCGAGCTAAAAAGGCAGACAATATTATTTGCTCTTTTTGACAATTAACATTTCATATATATGTATATTCTATCCCATGTGCTGAACACGCTCTTTACAGAGAGATATCTTGAGATTTCTTAAGTTAAAGATATTTCAATCCAAAGCACTCTTTAGAGCAAGATTTTTAAGCCGCTCAAAGGGAGGCACTATATCTCTATACTTCTTGCAGAACCCCTCATTCAATTCTGTAGAAACAATATAAGAGAGAATTGACTGAGTCGTTCTAAATCCTTCATAACTAAAATACCCCGGTGTTCCGAATGCTGAATACTTCATAGAAATTAGATCATTTGTATGAAGTATGGAAGATTTGGAAAACTTCAGTCAGAAAGAACATTTCTTGCAATGAAACTTCTTGTGGCATTTTGTTCTGCTCTTGAATAACATCAATACTAAGTTGTTGCAACGTTTTGGGTTATTGGGTATGTGAATACGCATGTCTCTTCAGGCCATTCCGAGCATGTTCTATGGGGTACATATCAGGCCAGTAGTGTGTAACCACAGTATGTGGCCTAGCCATGTCACTAGTTGTGATATTGTTGAATTATGGCATCCTACACGCCTTGAAATGTCCAATTTTGAAAAACCAAGCAAATGCTTTACAATAGCTTGGTTCCTCACATTTTCAAGAAGACAAGGCATACTGATAGAATTGACAATCTTTTGGTGAAACTTGTTTTTATTAAATAAACTAGGAGAAAAAAAACTGTAGTTTACCCTAACCTGACGGGGCCTAAAATCCAAAACACCAGGAAAAACACATGGGCTTTATATCATAGGGAGTTAACATGGTAAGTTTCATTTGATTTTGCTCTAGACGGACGGACGGATTTTCCAACTTTTGACCTGAGAAATGACCTTGACTTTGACAGATGACCTTGAACTTGGAACCAACAGAAAGGTCTTGTCATGTAATATGTGCAGGCTATATCTCTTACTAATCAAAAGTTGTGGCCAATACTAGTTTGTTGCTGAGACATGGAGGGATACATTTGCAACATAAAGCTACCAAACATTAAGCCCCCTTTTTCCATGGCATATTTATTCAAACGCAAATTTCAAACAGGTTATTGTCAAGGACATCTGACTTGCTACTCAAACATGAAATTTCAACTCAAATCCAAAAACCGGGAAAGATGCATTGGCACTATATCTTAGGGAGTTCATATGGACGCAAGCACGATTGACACAGCGCCATGACAATAGCCCTCTAGCCTGAGGGCCTAGATGTCTGATAATGGGTAAAGGTCATATGGATGGAAGTTGCATATATGGCACTGGATTTATTGATTGAATGGGATTTAAGTCTCTTTTAGCTGCTATGGTTATATTGCAACAGCTGGAGCACCTAACCATGGATTCTTGTCGTTTTTCTCACCAGTACTACCACAACAACCTTTCCAAGCCTCCAGCTGCTGCTCAGCCACAAAGATTTACAACTACCTAACCATTGGTGGGAGACAAATGTTAGAAAGGAAATTCACTCCAGAATGAAATCTGGACCTTATGAGTGAGAGATCTTAGTCTGTTCTGCTATAACCCTTTCCCGAACCACAAATTTTTTAGGGTGGTCCAAATAAAAAGCTGCTGAAGACAGCAAAATGGATGTTGATTATGATTAAATTCATGTATGATATAGCATAGAAAACATTGAGACAAAAGGAGAAACTGCTGGTTATCAGCAGTTTCTTCTTTTGTGTCAATGTTTACCCAAGCCATATCTATTTAAGATGTCAAAACCAGGTGTTGTTTGGGAAAGGGTTAATTACTGGGCTAGGACCGCTGCAATATGGTGCAGGATTTAAGCTCCATAGAAATTTCTGACTCACCCCCGTAGTAAAGGCCTGGCCTTGCAGTCTTAATAATCCCTGAAAAAGAATAAACATGGTTTAAGGTAGTCTACCCTTAATGAGATTGAAACAACATCGGAATTATTTGGGCGACACCGAAAACATTCGCCAGTACTACCACAATATCAATCCAGAGACTCCATCTGCTCTCTCACATAGATGAATGACACCCATTGGTTAGAAACAAGTGACTTTTGTCAAACGCTAGAATGGGAATTGGCCGAGCCGGGGTTGGAACTCACTTCCCCTGGATTGATAGACACTGACATAACCAACTGAGCTATCAGGGCTCTTCAACAAATCTTTAGGTTGGTTTAATTTGGAAGCTGCTGCAAACAACAAAATGGATTTTGATGATGATGGGATATTTGTATAACATAGCAAATAAAATATTGAGACAAAGGAGAAAATACTGGTTATCAGCATTTTCTTCTTTTGCCTCCATGTTTTCCCAAAAAATATTCAATACTTCGAAACCAGGTCTTGTTTGGGAAAGAGTTAAATTCAAGTGACCTGGGTTTTACACAAGAGTTACCACAGATAACATAGCTCGCCCTAATGGAAGCTTGTCATAAAATAGTGGTCAACTCTAAGATCAATATATCGTCGCTGTAAAAAACCTGGTATGTCGATTTTTGCGATTTTCAAATTACAAACTTGTTTTTCCTACTTACCTCTCTCCTCTGGACAAATTACAAACTTGTGTGCCCAGTTACAGACAATTCTTGCAGGTTTTGAGATATTTTTACTGATCAGTATTGATGACAAATCATTTGTGAACAGTATGTCCAAATTTCAAGTAAATCATCTGTTTCAGAAAAGTTATTATACTTTTTTCCATCCCCTTTGAAATTTTCCAAAAACGAGATACGAGGTTTTGCATTTACAACAACGATATATAAAAGGTCATGATCCCTAATGAAAATCTTTCGGTAGGATAATGGATGTATCCATGTGGAAATATAAAGGCTCTACCTCAAATAGTTCATAAGATGAAGGGCATAAGGCCGTGTTAAAGTTTTTGAAATGTAGGTCAAACTCTGAGATAAAAGGTCATGATTCCCAATGAAAATCTTTGGCAGGATCATGGACCGGTGTTCTCCGCAGAATAATTTGAAGCTGTAGGGGAAAATTAAAACTGTGTCCATGCAAACAATTGTGAATGAAAACATAATGGGAAAAGAAGAAATTGCTCAATTTGAGCAATTTCCCCTTTTCCCATTATGGTTATTAAACAGAATTGTCACATTTTAATACAGTCGAAACTTGTGTCGACATCGGATGAGTCGATTTTCCTCATAAGTCGAAGTGTTTTCAAACTCCCAACTTAATCCCTTCTTTATTTCATATAAATTTTGATGTTTGTGTCGAGTTGGGAAAATCGTCAACTTCGGATGAGTCGATTATTTTTGCCATTGGGAGTTGGGTACATAAATTTTTCCTCAAAATTACATGTTCAGCTGGTAAAATGATTAGCAAAGTCTATTAGTCTATGCTGACAAACCCCCAAATGAGGGGATTAACACATTTTCGAACAATACAGATTAAAATCTTGATCGAAAGGAGTGAAAACTTGGCTGATACTATTCTGGGGTGGACTTGATTGGGCCACTCTGTTTTACTTGGAGTACTCTTTTCATTCCAAAACCCAATCAAGTGCCGAAAATCCACTCTCGGATCTACTCAGAGTACTCCATCTACCAAGCAGGGGCGTTTGGGAGTGTGACGTCATCAACATGGTTTCTGATAGACGATAAAAATAGAAATAGTTTGGTATAATTTTCTATCAATCATTTGAACAGATATGAAAGACAGAATTACAACTGAAAAGACATCAGAATTTACTGAAGAAACTAAACAAACATCTTTGACATGTTCGTTGGCAATTTTGAGATAGGAAAATTATTATTAATTTAAAATGCAATAATTATCTGTTTTATACTCCAAAACACTTGATTGAACTGCATAGTTCACTCTCAACACGGAGTGGATGGAGTAAGTCGAATCAAGTGCGACCCTGCTGTCAGTTCACCGTTTGATTTAACAAACTGTGAAAAATGCACACAAAAGAAATTCTGCTTGCAGACGACGCTTGTAACACAAATTTTGTTAACAACAGTATAAGCTTCTGTTTTCATTTTATTCAAAATACTTCAACAGCGTACATTAATTACACGCTCACGGGTACATATATGACCCTACCTTCCCGAAGAGTTATTCAGATCGCTGTATTAGCCATACCCTGAGATCCGCCGAACACTTCTGAGAAAACTTTCGGTTTTTAAAGGCTGATGTTTGTGTCGATCTCCGGATAAGTCGAGGTATTTTCAGAGGCCCACAAAAGTCGACACAACGAGTTTCGACTGTATACCAGAATACATTGTTTATTAGTTTTTGACACGAAATACCTCTAAATGTCTCTATTTGGTCACATTTTGGAGAAATTAATCCTTTCCCAGACGTCAAATTTTCAAAATTTCCATTTTGAAAGCTGCTGCAGACGACAAATGGACCTTGTTAAAGATAGACTTTGTGTACAATATAGCAAGGAAAACATTGAGACAAAAGGAGAAACTGCTGGTTATCAGCAGTTTCTCCTTTTGTCTCAATGTTTTCCCTATCCATTTCTATAGGGGACGTCAAAACCAAGTGTGACGGTTAAAGGGAGGTAATGTGGCAAATGTGACGAACCTAGAGTTTTACTTAAGTATCTAGTCTATGGAATTCCAGTCTACAAGCACCTGTTAAAAACCGGGAACCATGAACGAAGCCGGACTCAATCCAAAGAGTATAAAAGGCGCAGAATTTCTCTGTTGCAGTCATTCTGTTTTTCGACGTGAGAAGAACAGGTCGTTTTCAATAGTGAAAATTATACAGCCGAATAAAATTGGTATTGTTGTGTTAGCTTTGTCATCCTAGTAGAGGGGACAGAGGACCGAACAGTGAATATTCGTATTCATCTTAGTAAGTTCTCTGGTCGCCCTGAACAGTGACAAAATGGAGACCAGCATATACCATGATATAAAGCTAAGTGATTTTCGGCACTATTGGTAAGCTATCTCGAATGGGAGATAGGACTATCTCTGATGATGAGAGATAGGGTTGGTCAAAACTATTGATGAGCTATCTCGGATGGGAGATAGGCTGTGGTTGATCAATTAGTTTGGCCATACGTTTTCAAAGGCTTTGAGGCTTTTGGTAGTGCGATAGAAACGACTGTGCCATGTTATAGCAGTTGAGCTTAGAGATTGACTGGAAGGCTGATGCAAGGGTTTGAGCTACGGTAGACAAGATGGACCAGACTGCCTCATGACATACTGAATTGTACAGTGTCAGTTCGAGACTAGTGTCGTCCTGTGTGTTGGTCAGGACATATCTGGTCTGATACAAGGTACAGGCTATGAGCGCGAGCAGTTTAATTTAAGGTTCAATGAATGTTTCAAATTAGTTTCAAGACAATGCTCAAGACTGTTTTCTATGAATTAACTAACTTACTCTTAGAGAATAACTGGAATCAATCCATCTCCACACCATTTACTGGTGGGCCCACCCGCTACGAGATGTACTTGGATAAGGGCCGAAACATCAATGACAGCGGGCACCAAGCTGATGATGGAAATGGATGGGCAACTTATGGCAAAACTTCTGCATTTTAGAATAATGAGTTGAACTTTGATAAGCACAGCACTAAATGATATTTCAATACCTATTTTAAGACTGATAACATCCCCATACACTCAGTGATCGTCACAGTAAGCTCATCGTCTACTGAGTGTGTTTGAGCAAGTTTGCTTAGGATTAGAAGAGAAAGATCGTCCATAGATACTGTTGAATGGTGAATTACTTGATTTTTAATGAAGTTGATCAGATTTATTGTTGATTACTTGAGCTAGGACAAATCAGTCCATCTAACCACATTTTCGATAATTGTAGATCATATTAGATATTGATTTTCATATGAAATTGCTCTACCGACTGAAGACACGTTACACTTGTTTGGGAAAGGGTTAAGCTGTAGGGGTACTTTTAAAGCTATAGGGGAATTACATAGATTTACATGAAGCTGTAGTGGGGCCGATACAGCTTATTGGGCTGGGAAGAACACTGATAAAAGTATTCACTTACCTTTTGCTATAAGGTACCTTACACCCAGAAATGACCCAATTCCCATTGGAAGGACTGAAAAACAAACAAAACGGATGGAGCAAAAATAATAACATATGAACCTTAACCATTTCCTACTCAAGTACCTTTTTTTCACTCTCTTTTTAATTGAAAATTTTAATAATTTCAACAAATTGTTAAGTTTCATCCGATTTAACACAATTTTAAACTCATCCCAGAAACACTCAGGTTTGACCAACACAATTTGCTAATTTTCAGTTTAAATGGCAAAAGATATAGCCTCTATATTAAATACAATTTTTTTCCAAGATTTGATCTCAGTGTTGGTAATCACGTGATTTCAATTTGGATTCATCACACGGAAAAATGGCGTCCATTGGCCTGAGTTGGTGGAAACGCCATTTTTCCGTGTGATGAATCCAAAGTGAAATCACGTGATTTCCAACACTGTGATCTATTGACCTAGATTATTTGAAGTGGATCACCCTATCAAAATTGAACAAGAAAACTTTGTGAAACATGTTTGCCTCCCAAAGGGCGAGAGCTTTTTGAATAAATACTTTTTTCAGGTATGCTTCAGACAAGGTTTGGTCTACAGACCATCCGACCGACTGACACTTGCAAGACTATAAATATCCCCCATTTTCTTCCAAAGGGGACATAATAATCAAGAAACCAGGGAGTTCTAACACTGAAAGGGGTTCATTAGAACCCCTAACCAACCCTTGAACCCCTCTGGATCTGTCATTGTGCAGAATCTTTCAAATAGGAACAGTTTAAAATTTTGCTGTTTGGGAAATTTCCCAAACAACTTAAAGTTAGGGTTTATCAAATTGGAAGCTGCAGCAAAATGACAAATAGACATTGAATAAGTTAGGATTTGTGCATATCATACTAGATCTACAGAAAATATTGAGACAAAAGGATAAAATGCTTGTTATCCACATTTTCTTCTTTTGTCTTGAGAAATGTTTTCTAAAGTCCATTCTATTAGAGACGTCAAAACCAGGTCTTGTCTGGAAATGCTTTAAAACAAGGAGACCTTTCTGTCTGTCTATCTGAAACTTACGTCTTGTGAAAGTATGGTTGCTATTAATTTGAGTTGCTAATCGCATTTCTTCAGGTGTCATCTGCAAAACAAAAATAGAAGTTGTGATACTAACTTAACCCATTACCACACCGCAAAATTATAGGGTGATCCACTTCAAAAACTGCCACAAATGACAAAATAGAAGTTATTAAAGATAGAATTTGTGTAAATATGGCATAGAAAATATTGAGACAAAAGGAGAAACTGCTGGTTTTCAGCAGTTTCTTCTTTTGTTTCAATGTTTTCCCAAGCCTTTTCTATTAGGGACGTAAAAACCAGGTCTTGTTTGGGAAGGGGTTAATTAACCCATTACGAAACGCCACAATTTTAGGATGGTCAAAATTTCAAGAAAGATGATACAGACGACAATTTCAGGTGGATAACATTTAAAATTTTGCTTTCCTTGGTTAGAAAACATTGTGGGAAATGAAGTAATTGCTTTGACTATATAAAGTCACATTTATTACATTTTAAGCCATAATTTGAGCTTGGACCCCCCCTGGAAAAAAATCTTGGGCTTGAAAATTCCTGGATCCGCCCTTGAAATAGATTAGACCGATTAGTTTTGAATCAAATCAAATTATGTAATACGGAGGAAAATGTTGATTATCGGAACTTTCTTCTTTTGTCTCAGAGTTTTCTAAAAGTAATATGTAATCATAATTAATTACTTAGGCAAAGTAATTGTAATTCAATTAATTACATTTGAAAATGTATGCAATGGTAATTGTAATGGTAATTGAAGGCTTTCAATGTAATTGTAAAAAAAAACTAATGACAATTAATTACATTGCAATGTAATTGACCCTAACCCTGGAAGAAACAATGTATGAAATTATATATATGCAAATTTAAGCACAAGTTTTGTGAATTTTTTCTACCACCAGGGGTCTTGCTACCAATTTTTGTTTGGGGCCAGGAGCCAGTGAAATTGGGAAAAATAGCAATGTTTTTACCTAAATTGGGAAAAACTAAAACAAGTTTGTATTCATACTGTCACTCAGTTTCAGCTGCAAATTAGACTGTAGTGGTGTAAAATGCATTTGTACATACTCTTGTTTAAGAATCTACGCTATAACTATCTTCAAAATGTTTGTAAATGAAGATGAGGTCTTAATGAGGTCCTCATTGGGAATTTTCACCAGAGAATTGGGAAAAAAGGATACTTTTTGCCATTGGGAATGGGGCAGAATAACGGCCCCAAATTTTGGAAAACAAGACCCCTGACCACCAGTGTGAAAAAATGAGCCTTTTTTTCAATTGTGAAGTAGCCTGTTATAGGCCTCTGCTAAAGAACGAGAGAAAGACCTGTGTATATTTTTAAACTGAAGTTAAAAAAGTTATAATCGGAAATTGATTGTTCGGAGTTCCAATGTAGATGTAGATTGCATTAATATCAATTATCTTTGTGAGTCCAAAGAAATACTGAAATGCATGAAACACTTTTATTAGATACACTACAAACGTACATATGGGAAAAGAACAGGGCCCGTATTCACCAACGTTTCTAAATTGATTTTCTAAAGTAAAATTACATTACAACCAATCAGAGTGACCGAGACGAAAGTTGACAAAAGTCTCGGCAACTGTGATTGGTTGGTGTGTACTTTTACTTTAGAAAATCAATTTAAAAATGTTGGTGAAAATGGGCCCAGGTGTGTTTCAGATTTTAAAAACGATTGATTGAAACAATTTAATAGATATATTTCGGTAATAACTCAGCGGCAGATCCAGGATTTCTGTGAGGGGGGGTTCGCATATACAAGTAGGGGGGGGGGGGGGGGTTCGTTTTCCTTGTATTACACATTTGTGACTGAATTTCTGCATGAAAATGAAATAATCTGTCTACAGAGGGCAGGGTTAAAGACTAGCAGGGGCCCAGTCACCCATGGCTCCTAGATTTTGGGCTGGGCCCTGAATATTTACGGAAAATGCCCATACCCTTAATGTTAAAGGGATAATAGCTGTGAAAAAGGAAGAAATACCACAAAAAAATATTTTTTGTGTTATCGAGGTCTAATCATCTGATATTATGAAAGAAGTCTTTTCCGCCTGTAACAGAAATGTGTATTTGCGTATTTTCCCCCTTTTACAATGTATGTCAGTAGGTAATGTTTACAATTTCAAGTGCGAGTCGGAATTATCCGAGTTCTGAACGGTAAAATACGAAAATCAACGGAATTTACTTTCAAATCGTGTGCACGCATAATAAGTGACGCATTGAAATGACGTCAGAGAATATAAACAGTAATATTGCAAAATGTGACCTGTCTCGGTAAAAGGGATCTTCTGGTAATTGTTAAAGTACCAGTCCTTGTCAATCTATGAAGACTGCAAAGACTACCCAGGATCGGAACTTTTTACTCTAAGTTAGTTTTCTGAATCAAGATTGTTCTTCCTATCTACCTATAATATATTAAATATCCGATTTCAAAATTCGAATGAGGTTGGTGTCCGATAGATGTTATCTCAAAATTCAGTTTTCAACTAACTTCATAGAAGCACGCCTTTAGCGTGACGGAACACGTTAATACGGATGAGCACTGACTCTTTCCCAAACATGACCTTGTTTGAATGCCCTTACTAAAAAGAGTTCAAAAAGCATTCGTGCAATCTGAGGAAACGCTGATAACCAACATTTCCCCCTATTGCCTAGATATTTCACCAGCAGTATTTTACTAAACCCTATGTTTATATACTCATTTTGTCGTCTACAAAACATTCAATATTCCAATTTATGAAAAGTTAAAATTATTGCCGCATGGGAAAGGGTTAGGTACAACAATTTACTACAATTTGAGGTTAACCCTTTCCCATACAAAACCTGATTCGGACGCCCCTATTTGCTAAAGCTGAGGAACCACCGTGACAAAAGAAAGGAATGCTTATTATTAGCAGTTTCTCCTTTTGCCTTTATATTGTCTAAGCTATTTCTTAAATATTTTACATTTTCAATGCCATTTATTTTGCAGTTTGGATCCGATTTCAATTGGAAATGGAAACAGTTATTTTTTGTCGTTTTGGGAAAGGGTTTAACATTATTCATAAGAAAGCACGCACTGGAATCCCGTGGAAATCGAAATGTTTCAAATTTGTGACCCGTCATATTAAAAGGGACCGTATGGGAAGCGTGGAAAGTATCGACCTTGGTCAGTCTGATCTGACTGCGCAGACTGACTAGGATCGGAACTGTTGATTCAAAGGTTATTTTCTGAATCTAGAATGGTTTATACATCTTACCTTATTTACATTTTCCAGAAGCAAAAAATGATTGACATCTGTTGAGTCTGGTTCATTTCGCGAAATTTGATTTTATAGACTTCCCATTAGGCCCTTTTCTGCGTGACGGGCAACATTCATGAAATAACGGGAACTCATTTAAATTTGTGACGCACACTTTCCTGTGTATCACATGATCAACCGACTGTATACGGATGTTCACGGCTGTGACAAGTACCCGTTATGCTATATTTAGCCACGAATGTAAACATATTTTGAGCGCCGTGGAAATGTGAGAATACCAACATTTATACGCTTGTTGTGGGTAAACCGCGCATGGTTACTCGCTTGAAATACGGTCTTTCTGCATCTTTTTGTTCATACTTTAAAAAGGTAAACCTTTTTTGAGGCAAATAGACAGTTTTTTCGCAGCTATTATCCCTTTAAGTATTGAATTTTGCTGTTCTGGGCACCTAAGTTGAAATTGTTAGTTTTTATTCCCTGGGGGGGGGGGGGGGGTCGTTTGAACCCCTTCTGGATCTGCCACTGTTACTTTTGCATTCCAATAACCTGGTAATTGATGGTAGAGGTGGATCCAGAGGGGGATCAAACTAACCTCCTTCTGTTGCCTGATTATTTAAATTTTCATCCAGAAATTCTGTCTAAATTTTGTAATAACAGGAAAACGAACAAAATTTCTGGATTCCCCACTGAAAAGTGTGTTTCAGTGTTTGTATTGACCGCAATGCGGCTAAATATTTGCCTTAATCATATTAAAATATGGGGTACGGTGAACTCGGCCTGAAAAAAACTCGGCCTTGTAAAAACTCGGCCTGTATACGAACTCGGCCTGTCGAACTCGGCCTCAATATAGGCTATATATAGCACTGTAATATATATTGAAATTATATTTTAATATTTGATATAAAATACCATGATAGGTTTTAATTCATTTTTATATCGTCAGAATTATGTATCATTTAGAATTAATTGATCTATTATTTCAATTTGTAATTAAATAAATATTTTTGCCATATTATGCCATATTCAACTATGTTTTTAATCATTTTTATTTTGTAAATGTTTGCAGTTTATCATTTTTGTAAATGATTTTTTTACGTATCTTTATTAAAAATTGTTATTTGTTAACAATCTATTACATGTATTTTCTTTTTTGATGAATATAAACGGCAAATGATTGGTTGGTTCAATTCCTTAGCTGCTGCAGTCTTCAAAACGGATATTGCTGAAGAAAGTAATATTTTTAGCATTGAATATTTAAAGGCAAAATAAGAAAATGATGATAATCATAATTTCTTCTTTTGCCTAAATTATTTCCGCAAGACTTCTTATAAGGGTTCTCAAATACCAGATAGTGTTAGCAAAACGATTCGCAAGTTATGGTACTTTAAGAAATCAAGGGTGTGAATAACACGCTACTTTAATTGCCTCTTTAATTATGACACGTGGCTACTGTGAAAGACGCGTGGCCACTGTTTACCCTTTACCTCAGCGATAAAATGAAAGATTTTTTGATTGTCTGTCCTTTACTTAATACAATTTAATTTTAATACAAACTAGACTTGATGAACTCTGGGACAAGTACACGGCAGCGGTGTTGTGCCATCTACGCGATAACAGAAACTAGAGAACAGCGGAGTAGTGAAAGGGCAAATGTTTGTCAAATTGATTTGAAATGTTTTCTTAACAAACATGACTTGGCTTTGACGTTCCTAATACGAGTAAAATAGGAAAATATTGAGACTAAGAATAAAATGCTGATAATCAGTGGTTCTCTAGATAGTTTCAATTAATCTAAACATGGATTCATTGTTTTGCAGTGTATAATTGGTAACATCTCAATTGGTCTACTCCCAATTCGTCTACTGTATTTTAGTTCTATCAATAAAAAATATCATTTTTGTTTTAAGAAGTGAAATTAAGTAAATATATTCACAATGACATTAAAATGTAAACATTTTAATAAATATCATATTGATATATTAAGTATAGCAGAATTGGAAGAAATGCGAATGAAATACAAAATAGTAAACACATTTTCTTTCGTACATTAAGTGTAAATGAAGTACTGACAACACAACAAAACATTGTGCGATAAAAAAATAACAAGAGGACCATGATGGTCCTATATCGCTCACCTGAACCAAAATGATATGAGCAACACTTTTGTTCAATTCAATAAACATTTATGACTGTAAGACTGAAAACTAACTTATAGTCAATAACTTTGTGAAAATCAAACTCATCTGAGATCTTATGGTGCCAAACATTGTGTCCAGGTTTTTCTTGATTGATAAATAATCACAGATTCTAGAGTATAAACAAGGTCGAAAACAGCCAAAGACGGTAATTTTTTCAAATTCAAGGGCACACAATTCTCGACTTTCTGATCACATCAGACTGAAAATCTACCTCATCCAAGATATTGTGTCTCCAACATAGTGTCCAAGATTTGTCTTGATTGGTCAATAATTGAAGATTCTAGAGTGTAAACAAGATCGAAAAACAGCCAGAAACGGCTATTTTGTTAAAATTCAAGGGCACATAACTCTCAACTTTCTGATCGGATCAGACTGAAAATCAAAATCATCCGACATATTATGGTCCAAAACATTGTGTCCAAGTTTTGTCTTGATTGATTGATAATTGTAGATTCTAGAGTGTAAACAAGGTCGAAAACAGCCGAAAAAGACAATTTTATCAAATTCAAGGGCACATAACTCTTGTCTTTCTGGTCATATCACACTAAAAATCAAACTCATCCGAAATCTTATCCTCTCAAACATTGTGTCCAAGATTTGTCTTGATTGGACAATAATTGAAAATTCTAGAGTGTAAACAAGGTCGAAAACAGTCAAAATCGACAATTTTGTCAAATTCAAGGGCACATAAGTCTGGACTTTCTTATCTTATCAGATTGAAAATTCTAGTCATCTGAGATCTTATGATCTCTAACATTGTGTCCAAGTTTTGTCTTGATTGATTGATAAATGTAGATTCTAGAGTGTAAACAATGTCGAAAACAGCCGAAAATGACAATTTTATCAAATTCAAGGGCACGTAACTCTTGTCTTTTTTGTCAGATCACACTAAAAATCAAACTCATCCGAAATCTCATGGTCTCAAACATTGTGTCCAAGATTTGTCTTGATTGGTCAATAATTGTAGATTCTAGAGTGTAAAAAAGGTCGAAAACAGTCAAAAACGACAATTTTGTCAAATTCAAGGGCACCTAACTCTCTTCTTTCTGGTCAGATCACACTGAAAATCACACTCATCCAAGATCTTATGGTCTCAAACATTGTGTCCAAGATTTGTCTTGATTGGACAATAATTGAAAATTCTAGAGTGTAAACAAGGTCGAAAACAGTCAAAAACGACAATTTTGTCAAATTCAAGGGCACATAAGTCTCGACTTTCTTGTCTTATCAGATTGAAAATTCAACTCATCCGAGATCTTATGATCTCCAACATTGTGTCCAAGTTTTGTCTTGATTGATTAATAAATGTAGATTCTAGAGTATAAACAATGTCGAAAACAGCCGAAAATGACAATTTTATCAAATTCAAGGGCACGTAACTCTAGTCTTTTTTGTCAGATCACACTGAAAATCAAACTCATCCAAGATCTTATGGTCTCAAACATTGTGTCCAAGATTTGTCTTGATTGGTCAATAATTGTAGATTCTAGAGTGTAAACAAGGTCAAAAACAGTCAAAAACGACAATTTTGTCAAATTCAAGGGCACATAACTCTCGACTTTCTCGTCTAATCAGACTGAAAATTAAACTCATCTGAGATCTTATGGTCTCCATCATTGTGTTCAAGATTTGTCTTGATTGGTCAATAATTGTAGATTCTAGAGTGTAAACAAGGTCGAAAACGGTCGAAAACGGCAATTTTGAAAAATTCAAGGGCACATAACTTTTGACTTTTTCATCTGATCTGACTGAAAATCGAACTCATCCAAGATCCTATAGTCTCCAATATCATATCCAAGTTTTGTATTGATTGGGCAATAATTGTAGATGCTAGAGTGTAAACAAAGTTAAAAACAGCATTTTTCGTCATTCAGGGGCAGATAACTCCACACTTTCTGGTCCGATCTGGCCCATAATCAAACTCATCCGAGAACTTATGACCATACTTGTTTTGACAAAGTTTGGTCAAGATTGACTAATATTTGTGGATGCTAGAGTGTAAACACCAAATTGTGGACAGACGGACAGACGGACAGATGGACAGACGGACGGACGACGGACAAAAAGCGATCACAATAGCTCACCTCGAGCACTTCGTGTTCAGGTGAGCTAAAAATGGAGAGAAAGAAATCGAAAATGTAACTTATGATTAATATCATTATTTAAATGGCATCAAGAAATTGTAGACGTAGACCGATACGATCCTGCAACTATGCAGGTATGGTACCAGCCTATGTCTTCCGTTTAGTGCTAACTCAGATTGTATTTTAAATATTTCAAGATTTAAATATGCTTTATATATATTAAACTTTGATCGATTTTATCCAATTTGTTGCTTCTTTTTTATTCTTTATCTATATAATTACAAATTATGAAACTGTACAGTATCATTGCTTTTATTAAAAACCGGGCCTATAATAATACTAAAAAATAATAATAAAAATCTGTTGCTGATAACAAATCACAGTATAAAGTATTTGGCAGACAATCAAACATCTATCATATTATCGCTGAGGTAAAGGGTAAACAGTGGCCACGCGTCTTTCACGATAGGCACACGTCATAATTAAAGTAGCAATTAAAGTAGCGTGTGATTCACACCCTTAATTTATTAAAGTACCATAACTTTTTAATCGTTTTGCTAACAATACCTGGTATTTGAGGACCCTAATAAAAAAAGGCTTGTGAAAATAATTTAGACAAAAGAAGAAATTATGATTATCATCATTTTCTCATTTTGCCTTTATATATTCAATGCTTAATTGTAGAATAGTACTTGTTTCGACAATATCCATTTTGAAGACTGCAGCAGCTAAGGAATTGAACCAACCAAACATTTTGCCGTTTATATTCATGGAGATAGAAGATAATAAATTGTAAACAAATAACAATTTCGACTTTTCTCTCGATGGTTTCTCTGCGTCAATATACAATTTTCTGCGTTTTAATTCAATCTTTTATGTCGTCTACAACTTCTTAAAATTCTAAAATCTCTATGTTTAAAAATAATGGATAAATGTATACATAAATTCAAGATATTAGTTATAATATGGTGATTTATCATATAATTTAATATAAAATATTAATTGATATAAAAAATCGAAGGCATCACTATAATTTTCATTCACTATATATATTACTATACATTGTATTATCCTATATTAAGGCCGAGTTCACCAGGCCGAGTTCGACAGGCCGAGTTCGTAATAAGGCCGAGTTCACTGTGAACCTAAAATATGATGGAAATATGGCGACAATTCACCTGTATTCTGACGCGCTCCTGAGGTTCTCCCCTCTTATCTGGGCCATTAAAGTAGGGGTCATAGGGGTTTGGGGGCTTCCCTCCTGGAAATGGTGACTGATAGCCCATGGGGCCGAGTCCTTCATAAGATTTGGAATCTGAATCGCCTCGATAAGACATTTTATGTTCGAAGTTCCGTTACACAAGTTGTATTTTGTTTACGATGTGTTCGCTTTTCTACTCAAGTAAGTGATACTTTCAGTAGGATTATTATACCACTGTCTAATCCGAGTTGTGCGATCTCTTTTTCGATTGAACTCAACCTATAAGGGGAAGTCACTCTAACATCGAAAATAGAAAAATGGCAAACGCGAAAGGAAAGTCTGATGAAGAATTGATTGAATTAATCAGTCAAAATATAAAATACCCACCAGATTATTTGGTAAATTTTACATTTACAGACATTCATATAAGCAATTGACATGTATTCTAAACGGGATTCTTTGCACTTGTGCACTGGTTGATCAATATTCGGACAGACTAGTAAGCGGATACAAGGTCATATTAAAGTCACGTTTACACTTTTATCTGCCCTTGTTACACTTGATGAAAATCATTCAGTATAGAATAAAGAAGATGGAACATGAGTGATGTCTAGTAAAGCGTCTAGATTATGGTCTACATTTATAGTCAGTTTGAAATTATATAACCAACTTGGCTGGGAGTCTCTATCTACCTTTTGTGTACCTTTTGTCTGCTCAGGGTTTCTGAAATCTGCTAGGAACTTTATAACCCCTTTCCGGTTGTCATCCCCTTCTAGTATGGTTTCTCGTTTCTCCAGTCCGGTTGAGCTGATAATTATTGTAATCGATAGTCGATCAATACACATTGGAGACATCAAATCGCTTATGTACCCACTTTTTGTCTAGGTTACACTTGAAGGCGTCCACTTTTTTGGATGGAACGATATCCTCTGGAAGATTGTTCCATATATTCACAGTACATACAGAAAAAGAGTTGAAATGTAGGGATTTCTTTGCTCTTGGCTTATTTAGTTTTAAACTATGTCCTCTAAGGTGATCAGATTCCTCATAGGTAAAAAAGGTGAAAAAGTTGATGTTGTCAATATGATGAATTATTTTGAAGACTTGGATCAGATCAAATCTCTGTCTATGATAGTCCATGGATGGCAGGTTAAGTTCACGAAGTTGTTCTTGGTAAGATAGGCCTGTTAAGGCTGGAACAATACAAGTGGCTTGACGTTGAACATTCTTGATTATTTATTTACTTTTCTTGTATTTGGGTACGCTGCTAGATTACCATAATCAAGATGGGAACTGACTAAAGATTAGTATAATGTCAAAAACAGTTCATTGTCCATATACATGAATTTCCTTCTGATCATGACGATTAAACGGTTAGCTTTGTTGGCGACGTCACTTATGTGTTTCTCAAATGATAAATTCTCGCTAAACGTTACTTGGAGATCCTTTTCAGATGTGTCTATTTGTAGATTATGATTTTGACCATTATTATCTTTCACAGACAGCATAACTTGGCTCGAATTTCTTCTTTCCAAAAGTGACTATTTTACATTTTGTCACATTGTATTTAAGAAGCCAATCCTCGCTCCATTTACACAATTTAAGTAGGTCATTTTGCAAGTCATTCTGGTCATTTATTGAAGAAATTTCTTTGTAGACATTGCAGTCGTCTGCAAAAAGCAGGCAAACTCTTCCAACTTCTTCGGGCGTGTCATTTACATCTATAGAGAATAAAAAGTATAGGTCAGGGCCAGGGATTTTGTTACCTGCGAGTCCCGAGTCCCTGACTCACATTTTTTTCTCAGGACTCATTGAAAAATATTCAGTGAGTCCCAGAATGCTAACATTTTCAATGTGTAATCGGCATTGTCTTTCGAAGATCCATATGTTTCAATATTGGACTCATTGTTTTGGGAACAAGTGGGTCCCAGGACTCTTCCGCATAAATTTGTAACAAAATCACTGCAGGGCTACAGATAAGTGGCGATGAAGACTTTCTAACTTTTTTATCTTAATTCCAAACCCTATGTTCACTGTGTTGTAAGTTGTACGTTAGATTTGTGTAGTTTGTACGGAAGTTTTGAGTGGTCAATCAAAGATGGCGTCGGTGGAAAATCGTTAGAGGTAGGTGTCTTAGTTTTTCGTCGATAATTTCCTTAAATGGCCGTATCTTGTCTTGATACTGATATCATTGTACAGAAGAAATGTATACCTATTCACGGTGCTATATAGCTAAGTACCAGTGTTGTCCTATCGTACTCAGTCGTTGTGCAAAGTCAGCCCAACACGGAAAACTTTTTTCGAAGCGAGAAAGTTAGTCTTTTCAGGATGATTACATAGTAAACAGCGAACTAGGGAACAAACTATTGCTCTAACTTGGATGTTTTTAACATGCTCTTTTCTATTGTTACCGTTATTTTACACACAAATGTCTAGAATGACCACAAACGCTGTGTTTACTAAATGGCCAAACAACGGTGTAGTCACAGTGAAAATATGCAGACACAACGGTGCAGTTTCTGTGTTATCTGTACGGTGTAGTTATTATTTTCACAACAAATTGTGAACGGTGTAGACTTGGTATGTTGAATAGGGCGAACTAGCTCTAACAGATAGCAGATCATCTGCACATCTGTTTTATCTCCCTCAAATACTTTGGTCTTAGAAAACTCAGATGAAAATGCCGCCATCCTCAAAGTAAATGAAAACAAAAGTTAAGGAAATATGTTTTCTATTTTCTTCATTCACCTAAGCCTTAAACAGTTCAATGTATGTTTGATTTAATTTTCGGAAGACATATTTGTTATTTGTGATTGAATAAACATCTGACGGAAATGATAATCAAAAGGAATACCATCACAAAATATCAAACAAGACATACGATAACCGTCATTTTGAAGCCATGTTAAGTGCAACGGCAAATTTCTTGTTCATACGTTCATTTGATTTGTAGATTCGAAATTTAGGCTCTGGCTTTGAATTTTTCTTTGTAACTGTTTTAATTGGTTATTACAATCAATTATTGTAATAAATGAAATGATTTCAACTCATGGAGTATGATAATTATTGATCGAAATGTATCTTGTTTTCAAATTGACCCCTCATTGAAAAGTCTGATTGTACCCAAAATAAAGGATTCAATCAACAAAACATAAATTATAAATAACAAAACATAAATTATAAGTTTGTTTCATAAACATTTGGGCCTTTTTTTCGTCTTGTTCGACTTAAGTAAATAAGTCTTGAAAATAGAATTCTGGAACTGCAAAATTCATTTTGGAATTTTCATACGTAATGAACTTCTTCTTCAGGACTGACAATTTTCTGACCAAGATTTTTTGGGCCCACTCATAAAATGTAACCATTTGCAATGAAAAAGACAATATTCTATTCGCCAAAACCGTTTGACTATTGGAGTAAAACGCATTGAAGTACTCCAAAGACAGTGTAACTTACACACATCCATAAATAAATGAAATACAATGTTTTCCATCGAGAGCCGACCTTCATTGACCAAGATAAACAAATACCAAGTTGATCAACGCTTCTCAATGACTTAATCACATCTGGGAACAAACTGTTCATTTCAGCCATTGTTTTCATGTTCTCGTGGGGAAAGAGAAGAGACCCTATCCGTTTCATCTGTTTTAGCACGTCCAATGGAAATATTAGGAATTAAGGTCGGGGCTTTTTGAACGACTTTATGGGTTGTTGAACTTCGTCATTTTTTTATGTTCAGGACTCATGCATTCAAAATCGGGAATATCATCGATAGAAAGAATCTTGTTAATTCCAAAATCCTTTTTTCTACGTTGATGAGGTCTATCTTGTGTATTCTATGCTCGCAAATGGGGATGATGTCCTAGTCTGACTTCTTGATAATATCAGGAATAATACTAAAGTTCAGAGTTTTCAAACTTTTTGACCTGTCTGATCATTGATCCCCCCCCCCCCCCCCCCTGCGCACTTTTAATATCTGACTGGAATGGTCCTGTTCCGAATGCTTCACAACCTTTTCGAAACTCCCTTCGAAATGACAGTAGTAATAGGTGAACAGCACGGAACTGAAAATAAAGAAAAAAATAAAACAGACGCCAGCAGATTCTTGGTAATTTCTACTATTTGACCCTTACGGAATTGCTTTGACAAATAGCAAGGAAACTAGATTCTGATATATTTTGATTAAAGTATATTTTGTAGACAAATTGTCACCTTCTTTGCTGCAAAGCATTTACATATTAACATAATTGTTGAAGAATTTCGGTAGTAATTGTAAAACATGATTCACAGCCGTGAAAACGTTATCATTAAACATAACAATATCATCATTCCAGAAATGATAAGTTCTGTATTACTTCAAGTCTACACCGTTCACAATTGCATTATGTCTACACCGTTCACAATTTGTTATGAAAATATAACCACACCGTACATAAAACACAGAAACTGCACCGTTGTGTCTGCATATTTTCACTGTGACTACACCGTTGTCTGGCCATTAAATAAACACGGTGTTTGTGGTCATTCTAGACATTTTTGTGTAAAATAACAGTAACCATAGAAAAGAGCATGTTAAAAACATCCAAGTTAGAGCAATAGTTTGTTCCCTAGTTCGCTGATTACTATGTAATCATCCTTAAAAGGGCAACTTTCTCGCTTCGAAAAAAGTTTTCCGTGTTGGGCTGTCTTTGCACAACGACTGGGTACGATAGGACAACACTGGTACTTTGATATATAGAACGGTTGATAGGTATACATTTCCCCTGTATAATGATATCAGTATCAAGGCAAGATACGACCATTTAAGAAATTTATCAATGAAAAACTAAGACACCTACCTCTCATGCTGTACTGTTGTCGCCATCTTTGAATGACTACACAAACCTAACGTACAACTTACATCACAGTGATGTTGTGGGTACTCATTTGAATCGTCTGGACGAGACGATACAAATGAGTACCCAAAACATAGGGTTTGATGAACAATAACAAAATTATTGCAGTTTGAGAAGTCATCACCCCTTCTTATCTGGAGCTCTGTATAGGTCTTAGAAAAGATCCAGGGCTGAGGAATACCGGAAATAATGTCGTTCCATCCAGAAGGACTTCCATTTACAACAACACACTGTTTTCTGTCACTCAAAAAGCATGAAAACCATTTATGGAGATCTCCATCAATACCGAAGGATTTTAATTGGTGAAGAAATTTTTTATGTGGGACACTGTCGAACGCTTTGCTAAAGTCCAGGTAGATCATGACAATTTTGAGGTCATTATCAATGGCATTGGTCCAATCTTCTTATACACACAAAAGTTAAATAGTCGTCGCCAACATTCAAAAAGTGCTATGATATACCACATTATCAACAACATTCCTGTCAACTCACTCAATTTAATCTTGTTTCACAGGAATTCTAGTGCAGGAGTTCATTACACGCACGAATGGTCTAAAATCGCTAATAAACAGGATTTTCCAGCAATCACATGCTTTTAATTTCCGTCTGCCATTGTTGTTTATGATTGTCAAACTTCACCCTTACTCGCCCAATTAGTGGTTATCTTTCTTTACTTGATTGATAATCAAAACGGGCCGATGCGTTAACTCAACACTCTCGGAGATTGACAAACAATGGAAGTGTAAGGCGTGACTAATATCAACAAGGCAACCAATCAAAATGCATGATCAACATGTTATTGAGGGAGCAGTTTTCGGATGATCTGTCGATGACAATTAGTGTTTGCCCACTATAAAATAATTTTCAGTTGTAAACAAACTGTGATCACCAAGTTTATCTTGGCCACTAACAAGATTTAATCACGGTGGATAATCATGTGATACAATATTTTCAGAAAATCTTCAATAATTTTGTTTATATACGACCGATTTGAATTCGGTTTGAAGCAGAGAATGTGGACAGACATCACGCATTAGATAGACGTGGTTGATTTTTGAAAAATCAACTCAAAATTTTGGTTTATCTTCCATAACTTTTTTATCTGTTGATTTTTGAAAAATTCTACAGGTCCAGCTTATTCCTGGCATTTTCCCACCTTCTCTGCTTCAAACCGAATTCAAATTGGTCAAGTATTAAAAAAGATATGGAAATTATCGGAAATTCTGAGTCACATGATTATACACCGTGTTAATGGATGATGATCAACTTTGACAGCCTTCACTGAGAATATCAGCAGCGTTGGTGCTGCCGATTGCCATTGTCGCCAAATGTGACCAAAAATTTAAAGTGGCGCAAGATTTTTTCATTTGGCAAAGATGCCTGGCGCCAACAAAAATAAGGTGGCCCCAAAAATTATCAAATGGCCCCAATACACAAAAATATCAACAAGTATCAAGCGTCGTCGCATTAAATTCTGTCATTGCCAATATCATCAACGGCATACATGTATATCACTGGTTACGCACGAAAATGGCATAACTACAACTTATTCAAGTTAATTCAAGCTGTAGTTACTGCTTTATTGAATGATACCGTCTGACAATATTCTTATCTTGGCACGTGACACGACAAATAGCACCATGCAAATAACTGTTTACCTTTAATTTACCTTTAATTGCCATCAATAGTTAGTCCAAACACATATGATGCGACATAATTGATAAACAAGGGGATGTAAAAATCAATAATTAGACAGTACATGCGCGGATCCAGAGGGGGAGTCAGGGGGTCATGACCCCCCCCCCCCTGGAATTTGGCGAAAAAAGGGGTTATCAAAAAGATCACTGGTTATGTCCCATATAAGCTGCCTCATTCGTCCCTGTGTGTCACAACAAACCCAGTGTTCTCCCCAGCCTAATAAGCTGTATCGTCCCCACTACAGCTTCATGTAAATCAATGTATTGCCCCTACAGCTTTATAATTACCCCTACAGCTTAATTTCTTCAAATGGTCACCAGATAGAGACATTAAGAGGTACTTCATGTCAAAAACTTATAAATAATGCATTATAATCAATCAAAATGTAATAATTCTTTATAAAAACATTATTAGAAAAGAAGTTGCTCAAATTGAGCAATTTCTTCTTTTCCCATTATGTTTTTATTCATGAACACAATGATTTTCAAGGTTTACCAATACTTATAATTTGCCACTACGGCTTCAAATTATTCTGAGGAGAACCCTGAAACCGTTGTTATATTTAGTCCTTCATGGTATGACATGTATCTTCATGGATCCAGGGGGGGGGGGGGGGGGGGGTCAGGGGCCTGACTCCCCCTGGAATTTGGCGAAAAAAGGGGTTAAATATCTGATGACTCCCCCCCCCCCCCCCCCCCCCTGGGAAAAATACCTGGATCCGTGCTTGCAGTAAGTAAAATTTGGGTAACAAGTGTCGTGTGCAATAGAGCATTACACAAGCAGTCATATTGAGCAATTCTTCTTTTCCCATTATGATGTTTTTATTCTCAATAATTTGCATGAACTCAATGTATTTTTGGAGTTTACCAATGCCACTACGGCTTCAAAATATTCTGCGGAGAACCCTGCACAAGCCTACATAATTATGGGCGTGTACTTTCTTTCTCGCAGTATCCAGGCAGATCGTCGGCTAGTAGTCATTGATGCTTTACCAACTTCTTCAAACATTACAGCGTTTTTTCTCATAGTTTTGGGAACGAGTCTGAAACCAGGCAAATTGGGAAAAATGCGTTGTTTTGTCAAAATTTGAGAAAACATTTTCATCACAGACTGACAGACTCCAACAAAAATTTAGTCCTGTGTATAGTTTAAAACTATATGAAATCAACTGAAGGGAATTTCCGATTGTCTCTGGATACTTTTTTCTCAATATATGAAAGGGAACGATTGAATTTTCATTCAAAAAGAAGGAATAACTTTTGCATTGGGAATTTTCTTTCCAGATTTTGGGAAAAAAATTCCCTATTTGGCATTGGGAACGGGTCCTTTTTACGGACCCGTCCAAAGAAGGAGAAAAAACCCTGCATTAGATATGCTTCTGATAATGTTTGAAAAACAGATTTGGAAAAAGAATACTAAATTCTGATACCAATTCAATCTAGTTATCAGCGTTTTTTCCTTTAATCTTGATGTTTTCCAACACTTTTTCAACCATGAGCATTAAAATTAGGTCTTGTTTCGGATAGTATTTATATAACTGTTAACCCATTCCCATACGGTGATGCATTTTGATGCCCTTCAAGATAAAGGCTTGGGAAAACATTGTGGTAAATGAAGAAATTGCTTGTGACAAGCAATTTCTTCATTTACCACAATGTTTTCTACTAAAAAATACCAATAAATATAAGATTATATTCTTTTGTCGTCTGCATAATTGTTCAATTTGGAACAGTCCAAAAGTTTGTCATCTGGTAATGGGTTAAGGAACTTTCAAAGGTTAACCCATTCCCACATAATGACGCCTCACAAGATATTGGCTTTAGAAAACATTGTGGAAAATGAAGAAATTGCTTGTGACAAGCAATTTCTTCATTTCCCACCATATTTTCTACCCAAAAATACCAAAAAATCTCAAATTCTGTCCCCTTGAAATTATCGTCTGCAACATCTTTGAGTTTGGATTTGCCCAAAATTTTGTCGTTTGGTAATGGGTTAAAGTATTGTTTTGTTTACAGAGAGGAATGACATCATCCATACCACTAGAAGAACTTGCAGTAATAAGTAGGAAAGATAGAAGAAATATTTATACAATTCGTAAGTAATATTTTCTAACAATTTAACCCAGGAAAGATAGAAGAAATATTTATACCATTCGTAAGTAATATTTTCTAACAATTTAACCCATTTCCGAATGACAAAATTTTAGCCTAGTCTAAATTCAAAGATGATGCAGTCTGCAGACAACAATTTCAAGTGCATGGTATTTTTCATTTTTAGGTGGTTTTGTTTAAAGTAATTCGTAAGTAATATTTTCTAACAATTTAACCCATTCCCAAACGACAAAATTTTAGCCTAGTCCAAATTCAAAGATGATGCAGACAACAGTTTCAACTTTCAAGTGCATGGAATTTTTCATTTTTAGGTGGTTTTGTTTAAAAAAAACAACTGGAAAATGAATAAATTGCAAATAAAAAGCAATTTATTTATTTTCCACAATTCTTTCCAAAGCTTTTATCTTGATGGTTGTCAAAATGCGTCACTGTTAGGGAAAGAGTTAAAATGCTATTTAACCCTTTCCCAAAGGACAAAATTTTAGACTGATCCAAATTGAAAGAAGTTGCAGACGACAATTTCAAGTGAATGGATTTTTCAATTTTTAGGTCTTTTTGGAAGGAAAACATTGTGGGAAATGAAGAAATTGCTTGTCACAAGCAATTTCTTCATTTTCCACAAAGTTTTCCATGGCCATTATTTTGTGGGGAGTCAAAAAGAGTCATTATGTGGTAATGGGTTAATCCATACCCACACACTTGAGGCTTTTTTGACGCCCTTCAGAAAAAGGCTAACCCATTCCCTAAAGACAAATTTTAGCCTGGTCTTAAATTAAAATCTGCTCATGACAATATTGAATTTGATGTTTATTAAAGTAAGATTTGTGTACCTTATTACACAAGTATTTAGATGAAAGGAGAAAATGCCGATAATCTTTTGCCTAAATGTTTTCCAAAGTCTTTTATGAAAGGGACGTCAAAACCAGGTCTTGTTTGGTAAAAATTTTACACAACGTTTTATACACGGAAAGTTGCAATATTGTTTGCAGTCTAAATTTTTGCTGTTTTTGAAAAGATTAAAACACAGGTGCAATAAATAAGAAATGTTATTTGCCCCGTCTTACTTTCAATAAGAGCTGAAAAAAAGAATTTACAGCAACTTGCTTTTATCTATCATTTTGGTTTTTAGCTCCACTGGCCTTTCAGGTCAGCGGGCTATTGTTTTTTTATGCCCCTGTATTGAATGATTAGGGGCATATTGTTTTATTGTTGTCCACCTATCTGTCCATCTGTTTTTCTACCGGTCTGTCCATCCGTCTGTCAGGTCGAAACTTAACATGAAAACTTAAAATGGACCTTTTGGGCGGCATTTATATTTCACAAACACATCTTGTTTTTTCACTGCTTTTCAGAAATACCAGTGTTTTTAGGCGCAGTGGCCTCGCCTTTTGGTTTATTGATTGTAGGTAAGAGCACTTTAAAAGCGTTTCAAATAAGAGGGGGTAGAAAAATCTCTCTTGGAATTTGAAATATATATCAAGAATGTTCATCAAACACTATATATTTAAGGTACTCATACGTCATCAGTGCAACAGATAAGAGAGGGGTAAAGGCAATCGAAATCTGTTATTCTAAGTCCAAGCCTTGTGGGTACTCATTTGAATTTTCTTGGTGAGGTGATCTTAATGAGTACCCACAACCAGGGCTACAGATAAGTGGGGGTGAAGACATTGATTCTAACTTAGTTATTTCAATTCCGAACCCTATGTTGTGGATACTCATTTGAATCGTCTCAACGAGACGATACAAATGAGTATTCACAACATAGGGTTTGATGAACAATAACAGAATTATTGCAGTTTGAAAATTCATTACCCCCTCTTATTTAGAGCTCTGCCCACAACATAGGATTGGTTTGATGGATTATTAATGAAATATTGCATTTTATTGAATATGAAAAACTCCGTATTTTCTGTAGCTTTGGACATTTTGTGTCTCAATAATGATTAAATTATCTTAACCCTTTTCCAAACAGCAAAAATTTTGAGTTTGCTAATTTGAAAGCTGCTGCAGACCACAAATTCAATGTTGATAAAATTTAAGACAGATAAATTTGTGTATAAAATGGCTCAGAAATATTTAGGCAAAAAGAGAAATAGCTGGTTATCAGTAGTTTCTTCTTTTGTCTCATTGTTTTTCAAGCTATTTCTATTACAAAAGTCAAAACCAGGTCTTGAATGGGAAAGGGTTGAAGTAGTCAATGTTACAATCTCTGTTACATGCTCTGGCTGGATGTTTTGTTTGTATGGGTTAGAAAAAGGTCAGGAATGCATGGTAAATGCACCAACTGTGGCAATATAACAAACATTATTGACTGTGGTGGTATACCTCACAATGAATGACCTGGCAGAGCAGCCCATGCTAAACATAACCTGGTTCTTGCATCCCCAAAAGAAAGAATTGCTGAAAACCAGCATTTTCTCCTTTTCCATCAATATTTGCTATGTTATAATTTACACAGACAGTTCTTATTTGAATTTACGATCATTTTGATGTAAGCAGCATCTTTTCCAAAATTAAAAAAAATGATTTAAACCTTTCCCAAATAAGGCCATGTTTTGACATCATATTATAAAACGATTGGGAACTCATTGAGGCAAAAGAAGGAAATGCTGATAACCCATTACCAGACAGCAAAATTTTGGACTACTCCAATGTGATAGATGTTGCTGACAACAACTTCAAAATGGTAAAATTTTACAAATGTTTCGCTTTTGGGTTAGAAAATATTGTAGAAAATGAAGAAATTGCTTGTCACAAGTAATTTCTCCATTTTCTACAATGTTTTCCAAAGCCTTTTATTGTGAGGGAGTCATAAGGCGTCATTGTGCAGTAATGGGATAAGTGATAACTATCAACATTTACTTCTATTGCCTCAATATTTTCTTGCTACCAGTATGTTTTACCTATATTTTATCTTTTCCAAGATCTTTTTTAACCCATTCACAAACAGTGACGTCTTTTGACAAACCTACTAGAAAAAGATCAGGAAAAGGATGAGGCAAAATAAGAAAATGCTGAGGATCAGCATTAAATTCTTTTGCCTTATTATTTTCTGTGCTCTAATGTACAGAAATATATCTTCATCAACATTCATTTTGACATTCTGCAGCAGATGTCAGATTGGAACAGTCAAAATTTTTGCTGTTTGGTTAAACCATTCTTGCATGATGATGCCTTATGACGCCCCACTGTGCAAAATCGGTTTTGGAATGCAAATGGAAAATGAAGAAATTCCTTGTCACAAGCAATTTTTTTCAATTTTTTCTATTCAAAAAGACAAAAAAATATACAATTTTATTCACATGAACTTGTCTGCACTTGGAAACATCTTTGAAATTAGACCGGTCTAAAATTTTGCTGTCTGGTAATGGATTAAGTGTTAGCATTTGATGCTTGATATAAGCCAAACTGTGTCCATTTTCAGGAGCCATGAAACCAAAAAATACAACTCTCAAGTTCTTAGGTGAGTCTTAACCCTTTGCCAAACAAGACATTGTTTTCACATCCGCTATAGAATAGGCTATGGAAAACATTGATGCAAAAGAAGAAAATCCTGATAATCAGCATTCTCTCCTTTTGCTTCAATATTTTCTGTGCTATATTATACACAAATCCTTTCTTTATTAACATCCATTTTGTCATGTGCAGCAGCTTTCATATTGGACTACGTCGCGGCCTTAGCACAGTTGGTAGCGCATCTGACCCTCATTCGAGAGGTCCCGGGTTCGATACCCGGCTGCGGCTAATACCGTTTCTGACAAAATTGTCACCCACCAATGGGTTTGAAATCGTTAACCTAAGTGAGCGAGCAGCTGGAGGCTCGGTAAGGGTGTTGTGGTAGTACTGGTTTGAGAAACAACAGGAATCCATGAGTAGGTGCTCCAGCCGCCGCGATATGACCCTGGTAGTTGAAAACGGCGTAAAACCCCAATAAACTTATACTCATATTGGACTACCCTTATATTTTGCTGTGTTAAAAAGGGTTAGAGGGACCCATGCTTAGGATGTCAGAGGTTAAATATACATTTTAGAAAATATTGAATGGAATGGTCAACCTGCATACCTAGATTATTTCTGTACAAGGAAATTTCAAATGAAGATAACTTAGTCCTTCTAGATAAAATCTGTATTATAATGACTAACCCGTCAATTATATTTATGGTAACATTAATGGGAAATTGTACCTTGATAGATAGTGAAAAATTTGTATCGGCGCTAAAATTCATTTCTTTTTGGCCCTTATATAGATACTGCAATGCACCACCCAAACTCTGACTGTCCTCATGTTGTTCTGATTCCTTAAAAACCTAGCATGGTCTCCTTTAAAAATTCTTTTTTGGTGTCGAACAAAGGTATTAAATCCTTTCATAAACAAGATTTGAATTTGACATCTCTTAAATAAAAGGCCTAGGCAAACATTGTGAAGAAAGTTAAAATGCTGATAAGTATCATTTTCTCCTTATTAGTCCCCTACCGGTGTTCACACCGGAGGGGACTTTAGGTTTGCCCTCCGTCTGTCCGTCCGTCCGTCCGTCTGTCCGTCCGTCTGTCCGTCCGTCCGTCCGTCTGTCCGCTCAAATCTGGATCCGGCGATAACTTAATAACTAAGCAAGCGTTTTTGATGAAAGTTGGTATATGACTAGATGGCAATGTGTAGATTATGCACATCATTTTTAGCATATAGTCGCCGCTTTGTCTGTCCGTCCGTCCGTCCGTCCTGTCCGTCCGTCATTCCATCCGTCTGTCCGTCCGTCCGTCCGTCCGAAGCGATTTCTCCATAACCCTTGGGCCAAATCAAATGAAACTTACCATGTGAACTCCCTATGACAAAATGCCGATGCACTTTTCCTTGTTTTTGGATTTGAGTACTCGTCATGGGAAAAGGGGACTTAAGGTTAAATACAGTTTTTCTCTAATTTCTCTTAGTCTAATGGTCAGAATTTGATGAAATTTCATATTTGAGTAGCAAATCAGATGCCCTTGACAATAAACTATTTAAAATTTGCATATACAAAATATGTCATGCAAAAAGGGGGCTTAACATTTGTTAGCTTTATATTAGCTCTGCATGGCATATATTTATTGTGACAATGCCTTATTCGGGGAGCATTGTCCGTCTCTGACGGCTCTTGTATTTTTATTTTTCGACTTAAATTGAGGTTGCTATGGTTACAGAAATAGTGAAAATATGGCCAAAAATGGGATCCTGCGATAAGATAATAACTAAGCAAGCTAGTTTGATGAGACTTGGTATATGACTATATGGCAATGTGTAGATTATGCACATCATTTTATTTTTGTTTTTAGACTAAAATTGTCGTTGCTATGGCTACGGAAATAGTGAAAATATGGCAAAAAATATTGGATCCTGCAATAAGTTAATAAGTAAGCAAGCTAATTTGATGAGACTTGGTATATGACTAGATGGCAATGTGTAGATTATGCACATCATTTTATCTTTGTTCTTTGACGAAAAGTGGGGTTGCTATGGTAACGGAAATAGTGAAAATATGGCAAAAAATGGATCCTGCAACTTAATCTATTATTGATTACCATATTGAGTCAATGTGAAGCCGGTAGGGGACTTTATGTGTTGCATACAACACCAGATACTTGTGTTTATGTGCAATAAAGTACAGTAAATTGAACATGAATCCTATGTTAACCCTTTCCCAAACAAGACCTGGTTTTGACGTCCCTAATAGAAAAGGCTTAAGAAAACATTGAAACAAAAGGAGAAACTGCTGATAACCAGCAGTTTCTCCTTTTGTCTCAATATTTTCTATGCCATATACACTGCCCTCCAAAAGTTCCTTCACACTGATATTTTCTTGTTCTATAATCCATGTAAATACCTATCTTCTTCAGAAATAGTTGTCTAAGTTGAAATGTAGTATTTTTTCAAAACTTTGCTTTGTCCTTGTAAAGAAAATTGCATAATCATGTTATCCATTGAAAATTATTGTGATGGATGTCCGAAACTTGATAGAGGCTTCAGAATCTGAAAATTGAAAATTCGTCAAAAATGCTCCCTTTACATACCAGTCATAAACTTTACTAAAATAAAATTTATTTTGTATTTTTGTTGATACATTTTAGATAATACATTTTTGAACAGATATCTGCAAAAATTGAAACAAAATTGCTTGGTGATGGGACTTTCCCATGACACTGCGTTCAGTGGGTGTTTTTCACATATTTTCAAAGTTCGGAAAATGTGACCTATTCTGCAATTTCATCTTTTAGTAGTCTGGGTATCATTGACAACTAGACCTCAGAAGTATTCTCAATAGACAGGGAAAACCCATTTTTGCAAAATTATTTTATGTGACACGAGGATTTGCTTCTTTACAAGTGAGGTATTACATTGATTTCAGTAAAATTAAACTTGGGTGTGAAGGAACTTTTGGAGGGCAGTGTATTACACAAATTCTATCTTTAATACCGTCCATTTTGTCATTTGTGGCAGTTTTTGAAGTGGATCGCCCTAAAATTTTGTCATTTGGGAAAGGGTTAATCAACATCCATTTTGTGGTCTGTAGCAGCTTTCAAATTGGCACTGTCTAAATTATTGCCTTTTTGGAAAGGGTTGAAACTCATGAGCTTGGATCTGGAAATAAAACTCTTAACATACAGTCTGATCAAAGTCCATGATGTTGTCTAATAGTTTCTTTATGACATGAAGATCAGTCTTTTTATTCCCCTGTTTTTAGAGATCTGGGCATATTTCTTTACTCATGTCCGTCTGTCTGTCTGTCCGAAAACTCAACATTGGTCTTTTCTCCAAAAGTATTGGACATACAAAGCCAAAATTTGGTATGTAACCTTAAAAATCTTTCAGCGATATCTATCTGTTCCATGTGATGACCTTCCTCAAGGTCATCTGTTAATTCTAATCAATCGTTAACATGAAAACTTAACATGAAAACTTAACATTGGCATTTTCTCAAGAAAAATAGCCATTTCAGGGGCATTAGTGTTTCACAAACACATCTTGTTGAATTTTGAATATGGAAAGTATCATTTGTTATCATTCAATCTTATCATTTGTAATTAATCAAACCTCATGTTGTGGGTACTCATTTGGTTCTTCTGAAATGAGTGCCCACAACATAGGGTTTGCATTGGATTTAACAAATTTAGTGTGGATTGCATCTTCTTATCACCCAGATGGAAAAATTTTAGACCGGTTCAAATTCAAAGATGTTGCAGACAAAAATTTCAAGTCGATGGAATATTACGTGTTTTGTCTTTCTGAGTAGAAAACAGTGTGGTAAATGAAGAATTGAAGAAATTTTTCACAATGTTTTCCAAAACATTTATCTTATGGGTAGTCAAAAGGAGTCACTGTGTGGGAATGGGTTATATGTTGCATTGAAAAAATTAAACCATTTGTCACTTTTCAGGTTTTAGTTTATTGGGTTTTTTCCTTGGAAAAGCGATCTCATTAGGAAATTTACACTCAGAGGCAAGCAGACAGTTTCCACAAGGGACCATAGCCAGTTTGGGAAAAGGAAAATTTATGTCAAATATCATGTGTAAGTCAAAGCTACAGATAAGATTTGCTTTTAAAAGAGCGAAACTTTGTTTATCATTTATCTACCCTTTCCCAAACAACAACATTTTAAGTCGGTACATTTCAAAAGCTGCTGAAGACATCAAAAGGCATGTTGCAAAAAAAAGGATTTGTGCACAATCACGTAGCTCAGAAAATATTGAGATATAAGGAGAAACTTTGGGTTATCAGCAGTTTCTTCTTTTGTCTCAATGTTTTCTTAAGCCTTTACACTAAGGGTGCCAAAGCCAGGTCTTGTTTGGGAAAGGGTTTTAATAAACCCTATATTTCCATGTCATGCGTGAGTACGATATGTTGCTACTATGCAGGATGCAAGTGCAGCAAGCATAGACAAACTCAGTGCCTGTGTGTTAGTGTATGACGAATATGGAGGATTGGTGGTATCGATAGTGGGCCCGTCTGCAGACACCCGACACATAAGCACCCTATATTTCCATGTCATGCATGGGTATGATATGTTGTGACTATGCTGCATACAAGTGCAGCAAGCATAAACAAACTCAGCGCCTGTATGTTGAATAGGGAGGATTTAAATTACACGTCGACAGCGTGCCTGTCTGCGGATGACCTGAGGTATGAGCCTCTATGCTTAATGTTGTAATGAAGAATGTTCCATTCTGCTCTATATTGAGGGTACTCATGCTAGGAATTGTCTCATTGAGAAGATTCCTTTGAGTACTCACAATAACGGGTATGGAGTTGAGATAAAAAAAATTAGAATGCCTTCACTCCCTCTTATCTGTTGCTCTGTATGTGTTTTGACTTAGTAGAGCTTGTACAAAGCAGTCTTAGATACATGTATCTTAAAAGATGAATATATATTTTGAAAAGTAGGTTTTTTAGGAATGAATGATCATGAAAATCTTATATTTAATGCCATATATCTAAAACCACATGTCAAAATTTCTCATTAACCCTTTCCCAAACGACACAATTTTAGGGTGGTCCACTTCAAAAACTGTCAAAAATGACAAAATGGGAGTTATTAAAGATAGAATTTGTGTAAAATATGGCATAGAAAATATTGAGACAAAAGGAGAAACTGCTGGTTATCAGCAGTTTCTTCTTTTGTTTCGATGTTTTCCCCAGCCTTTTCTATAAGGGACGTCAAAACCAGGCCTTGTTTGGGAAAGGGTTAATGGGACCTTAGCCAGATATTAAGCACAAACCCGTCTCTTGGCAAAAACAAAATGAAACAAAATAGTATTCAGGAATTCACTTTATAGAGAATCAGACTTTGTTAGGGAGATATTTAAAAATCTCTTTAACCCATTCCCACACAATGACGCCTTTTTATGCATCGTAAGATAAAAGGCTCTGAAAAACCTCATGGAAAATAAAGAAATTGCTTGTCACAAGCAATTTCTTAATTTTCCACAATGTTTTCTATCCAGAAAGGCCAAAAAATGTATATTTCGATTTACTTGAAATGTTGTCTGCAACATCTTTAAATTTTGATCAGTCTAAAATTTTGTCACCTGTTAATGGGTTTACGAGATCTTGTATGACATAGATCTACATGTATTTTTCAGTCCGAGGGAAGAATTTATATGGTGAAGGATGGACAGAGCAAAAGCCAACAGAAAATATAGAAACATGAACAAAGTTTTGTTAGATGGACATATGTGACATATGACAGACTTAGAGAAATGAACCAGAATCTGATAATGGGCTTTAACCCATTACCAAACGACAGTTTTAGGGCGGTCCAAATTGAAAGATCCTGCAGACGACAATTTCATGTGAATGAAATTTTTAATGATTAGATCTTTTTGGATGGAAAACATTGTGGGAAATGATGAAATTGCTTCTCACAAGCAATTTCTTCATTTACCACGATGTTTTCCATGACCATAATTTTGTGGGGAGTCAAAAAGAGTCATCGTGTGGTAATGGGTTAAAGGCATTTGGGACCGAGATGGGTCTAGATCAGCCTGAGTATACTAACAGTCTGATTAGGATGCAGATGGATCAGGATTGGGCAGTGGTGGATCCAGACGGTTCAAACGAACCTCTTCTGTTGCTTGATTATTTCATTTTAATAAGAAATTCTATCAAATTATATCGTCGTTGTAAATGCAAAATCTCGTATCTTGTTTTTGGAAAATTTCAAAGGGGATGGAAAAAAGTGTAATAACTTTTCCCAAACTGAAAGGATTTACTTGAAATTTAGACATATTGTTCACAAGTAATGTATCATTATTACTGATCAGTAAAAATACCTCAAAACTTGCAAGAATTGTCTTACCTAGGCACACAAGATTTGACTTTAAAAATCACAAGAATCGACATGCGAGGTTTTGCATTTACACCGACGATATAATAATAGGAAAACAAACCCCCCCCCCCCCATTTGTATGTTTGAACCCCCTCAGAAAAATCCTGGATGCGCTACAGGATCTATGTTGTTCTTACATATCTGCTTTGTGATCTGTAGCAACTATAAAATTACAGCAGCATGATCTCCATGACATCAATTCTGATCAGGCTCAATTCAGGCACTACCTGATCTGGATCCATGTTGGTCTGAGCCCTTTTTTGTGAGTTGTTGCAAGTGATAAATAATCTTAGTTTGGCTGTTTGGGAAAGTTTTAACCCTTTCCCAAACAACAAAGTTTTAGATTGATCCACTTCAAAAACTGACAAAATGAAAGGTATATGAAAGGTGTAAAGATAGAATTTGTGTAAAATATGACATAGAAAATTTGAGACAAAAGGAGAAACTGCTGGTTATCAGCAGTTTCTTCTTTTGTTTCAATATTTTCCCAAGCCTTTTCTATTAGGGACGTCAAAACCAGGTCTTGTTTAGGAAAGGGTTAAAAGGAAAACAGATTGATTTAACAGCGTTTTAACCCTTTCCCAAATGACAGAGATTTGGGATGTTCCAATTTGAAAGTTGTTACATTGTACAGCAAGTCTAGACAAAATTTTTGATAATTAACATATAAAATTCTTGCTGAATTTAACCCTTTCCCAAACAACAAAATTTTAGGATGTTACACTTCAAAAACTGCCAAAAAGGACAAAATGGAAGTTATTGAAATAGGATTTGTGTAGAATTTGGTACAGAAAATATTGAGACAAAAGGAGCAGTTTCTTCTTTTGTTTCAATGTTTTCCAAAGCCTTTTCTATTAGGGACGTCAAAACCAGGTCTTTTTTGGTAAAGGGTGAAAACAGAAAATATTGAGACAAAAGAAGAAAGTGCAATTTCTTTTTTCCTCATTATTATTAATACTGTAACATATACATATTTATTTTCTTGTGAACCTGTTTCAAACTGGAAGTTGTTAAAAAAGACTTGGGGCCTGTTTACTTAAAAATTTTGGACTATATTCATGTAAACTTTAATTTAAGTTGAATATGAACAAATGAAAAAGTGAACTTATATTTGAACTTGCCAAAAATGTTCGAAAGGGCTTTGAAGTAAAAAGGGCCTTGGAAAGTCCTAGTAAATGTAGCAGTCATTTTCGTATTTAACCATTTTTCTTTCCAAAAGTTGAATTACATTATATATTTAAATGTTTTCGAAAAAACACCTGTTTTTCACGCCCCTTTTAGAAATAACTTGGGAAAACATTGAGAGAGAAAAAATGCTGATAATCTGCAATTTCTCCTTTTCCCTCAATTTTTTCTGAAGTCTATATAACACATTTCTGCCATTTACATCAATTATTCTTTTTGTCTACAGAACCTTTCAAATTGGAAATGTCTAAATTTTTTGGAAATGGTTATTGTGAATCATTTGTTGACTAAAATTCTATCCCTATTATTTATATGTTTACAAGAAAATATAAAATATGTGTTTGATACATTGTATGCTCATACTATTGATTTTGAAGAATAGATTTGTTTTGACATGTATAAGTTTTTTGTCGTGCATTTTTTTCATCCCTATTCAAGAAAGATTTTTAGCTCCACTGGCTGTCAGGCCAGCGGGCTATTGTCATGGTGGTGTGTCCGTCGAGCGTGTGTGTCTGTCCGTCTGTCCACATTTTGGTGTTACCGCTGTAGCACCCACAAATATAGATCAATCTTAACCAAACTTGGTCAAAACATGTATGACCATAAGTTCTCGGATGAGTTCGACTTTGAGTCAGATCGGACAAGGAAGTCCTGAGTTATGTGCCCTTGAACGTAAGAAATGGCTAGTTTTGACTTTGTTACCACTCTAGTATCTACAAATATTGACCAATCTTAAGCTAACTTGGTCAAATATGTATGACCATAAGTTCTCAGATGAGATCGATTTTGAGTCAGATCGGACTAGGAAGTGCGCAGTTATGTGCCCTTGAACGTCAAAAATGGCTAGTTTTGACTTTGTTACCACTCTAGCATCTACAATATTAATATTTAATATTGAACGATCAAGACAAACTAACCACAATGTTGGTGACCATAAGATCTTGGATGAGTTCGATTTTCAGTGTGATCGGAGCAGGAAGTCTGGAGTTATGTGCCCTTGAATTTGACAAAATTGCTGCTTGATTTGACTAGAAAAACAAGAGTTACTGGCCCTTGAATTTCACAAAATTACTGTTTTCGACTTTATTTTCACTCCAACAAATACAGACCAATTAAGACACAACTTGGTCGCAATGTTGGTGACCATAAGATCTTAAATGTTTTAATTTGTCAGATTGATTGGACTAAAAAACCAGAGTTGTATGCCCTAGACAGTGACAAAATTGCTGTTTTAGACTTTGTTTTCTCGCAAACAGCAATAAATATTAACCAATCAAAAAATCTTGGACATAATGTTGATGAGAATTTCTTTATCAGAACAGAGTTAAATGTGCCCTTGACTGTGACAAAATTGTTGTTTTCTTCCACCTCGTTTATACTGTAACAGCTACAAATATTTTAATCATTCAAGATTATGAAAGCAGTTTTCAGCTGGATCATAATCTCCCATCTTAAATTATGTGCTCTTGAACTTGACAACATTGTGACTTTCATTCTATCTAGGTGAAGGTGAGCGATTAAGGACTATCATGGTCCTCTTGTTTGTTTGTTTACTACCAGAAATCATACTCTGAATCCAGGTTTTTGAGTTCCTTTCACATAGCATCCTCTGAATTCAGTTTTTGGCTTGGGGGCTGTAAATCAGTGTCGCCAATAGAACTAGTTTATTTTGTTAATTGACCGCCAGAAGTCATACTCTGAATCCCGATGTTTGAGTTCCTATCACATAGCATCCTCTGAATTCAGTTTTTGGCCTGGGAGCTGTTAATCAGTGTCGCCTATACAACTAGTTTATTTTGTTAATCAAATACCAGAAATCATACTCTGGATCCATAGGTCTGAGTTCCTATCACATAGCATCCTCTGAATTCAGTTTTGGGCATGGGAGCTGTTAATCAGTGTTGCATATAGAACTAGATTACTTTGTTAATTGACTACCAGATATCATACTTTGAATCCAGATTGTTTTAGTTCCTATGACATATCTCCCTCTGAATTCAGTTTTTGGCCTGGAAGCTGTCAATCGGTGTTGCCTATAGAACTAACATATTTTGTTAATTGACTACCAGAAATCATACTTTGAATCCAGATTTTTGAGTTCCTATCACATAGCATCCTCTGAATTCAGTTTTTGGCCTGGGAGCTGTTAATCACTGTTGCATGTAGAACTAGATTATCAAGCGCGGATCCAGGTATTTTTCCCAGGGGGGGTCATCCGATCTTTAACCCCTGTTTTGCTAAATTCCAGGGGGGGTCAGACTTCCTGACCCCTCTGGATCCATGCAGATACGTGTCATACCATAAAGGACTAAATATAACATCGGTTTGTCATGGCACACAGGGACGAAAGACGCAGCTTATATGGGACATAACCAGTAACCTTTTTGATAACCACCTTTTTTGCCAAATTCCAGGGGGGGTCATGACCCCCTGACCCCCCCTCTGGATCCGCGCATGATTATTTTGTTAATTTACAACCCAAATTCATACTCTGAATCCAGATTTTTAGTTCCTATCACATATCATCCTCTCAATCAGTTTTTGGTCCGGGAGCTGTTAATCAGTGTCGCCTATAGCACTAGCTTATTTTGTTAATTGGCTACCAGAAATCATATTCTGAATCCAGGATTTTGAGTTCCCATCACATATCATCCTCTGAATTCAGTTTTTGGCCTTGGAGCTGTTAATCAGCTTTTTTGTAAATTGACTACCAGAAATAATACTCTGATTCCAGATTTTTTAGTTATTATCTCATAGCATCCTCTGAATTCAGTTTTTTGGCCTGGGAACTGTTAATCAGTGTCGTCTATAGAAATATCTTATTTTGTTAATTGATTACCAGAAAGTAAACTCTAAATATAGATTTTTGAGTTCCTATCACATAGCATCCTCTGAATTCAGCTTTTGGTCTGGGAGCTGTTAATCAGTGTCGCATATAGAACTAGCTTATTTTGATAATTGCCTATCAGAAATCATACTCTGAATCCAGATTTTTGAGTTCCTATCACATAGCATCCTCTGAATCCAGTTTTTTGCCTGGGAGCTGTTAATCAGTGTCGCCTATAAAACTAACATATTATGTTAATTGACTACCAGAAATCATACTCTGAATCCAGATTTTTGAGTTCCTATCACATAGCATACTTTGACTTCAGTTTTTAGCCTGGGAGCTGTTAATCAGTGTCGCATATAGAACTAGATTATTTTGTTAATTGACTACCAGAAATCATACTCTGAATCCACATTGTTTAGTTCCTACCACATAGCATGATCTGAATTCAGTTTTTGGCCTGGGAGCTTTTAATCATTGTCGCCTATCATACTAGCTTATTAGCTCACCTGAGCACAAAGTGCTCAAGGTGAGCTATTGTGGTGGCTCACCGTCCGTCGTCCGTCCGTCCGTCCATCTGTCTGTCCATCCGTCCGTCCGTCCGTCTGGACGTCCACAATTTCTTTAAACATCTACTCCTCCAGAACCATTTGGCCAATTGTGACCAAACTTGGCAGGAATGTTCCTGAGGTGACCCTTTTCAAAACTTGTTCGCAAATTTTTGATTCGCCAAAGAATGTGGGCGTGGCAGGGCGGGGCTTATAAATCGTAAGAAAATTCTTTAAAAATCAATCATTGGGCCAATTTGAACCAAACTTGGCAGGAATGTTCTTTTAGTGACTCTTTTGGTAATTTGTCCACAAATTTTAAGATTTGTCAAAAAATGTGGGTGTGGCAGTGTCAGACTTTAGAAATCCTACGAAAACTTGACAAAGCTGGAATTATGAGGTTTTGATCCCCCAATGGGGAAATGTCTAATCCTATTAAATAAACGAAAGACCGGAATTGTTTACACAAACTCCGCCAGAATGGGGAGCTGCATGTAAAAGGGGGTAAATACATTCTATTTGTTATTTAAGCTATCCTTTGTTGTTTGTACTCATTTAAATAGTTTTGATTAGATCATTCAAATGAATACCCACATCACAGGGTTTGATAAACATTGAAAGATATTTTGCAATTTAGAAATCCCTTAACCTCTCCTATTTGAATCTCTAGTCTTTGGATTTATAATCAGACTTGCTTCTATTTTGCAACTAATATATTCTCTTTAACTCTTTACCAAATCATTATAAAATTAATTATTTTGCATTGAAAAAATGGCCCTGTGTTGTTGATTCTTGGGGTTTATATAGAGGTTAAGAGTTAGATCTCTAACATTTTGATCTTTGACTTGGAAAACCTTTTCATCTCAAAACGGTATTTTTTCATAGGGCCCTATGTTGTTGATTCTTGGGGTTTATATGGGGTGAACTCTGTTGATAATTGGAACCTTCTCATTGATATCATGGGAAAAGGGGCCTAAAAGACAAAATTCTTGTTAGCATTGTACAGGCTACAATTTTGGCCCAATGTTCATAAAAATTGATCAGAATGTTTGTGTAGTCACAGAGAATTGGAATATTGAATATTCCTTTGGATACCACGGGAAAAGGGGCCATAATGACAAAATCGGTGTTGGCACTTTAGAGGCCATAATTTTGGCCTAATCTTTGTTAAAATTGATCAGAATATTTGTCTAATCACAAGGATAAAGCTTATCAACAATCTGAATATTCTATGTTGATATCATGGGAAAAGGGGCCTTTATGACAAAATCTTGTTAACACTCTAGAAGTAACAGTTTTGGCCTAGTCTTCATGAAACTAAAAGAATGTTTGTTTTAGTCACAAGGATAAACCCTAAAAGAAATTGGAATATTCCAGTCGTTATCATGGGAAAAGGGGCCTTAATGACAAAATCCTTGTTAGCACTCTAGAGGCAAAAATTTTGGTCCAATCTTCATGAAACTTGTGTTTGTCTTGTCGCATTAGTGAACTCTGAGGAAAATAGGAATGTTCTATGGGATAGCATGGGAAAAGGGGCCTTAATGACAAAATCCTTGTTAGCGCTATAGAGACAATAATTTTGGCTCAATATTCATGAAATTTAGTCAGATTATTTCTCTAGTCACAAGGATTAAGCCCATTGACAGTGGGTATGTTCTGTTGGATGTCATGGAAAAGGGGCCTTAAAGACAAAATCCTTGTTGGTAATGTAGATGCTACAATTTTTGTCCTATCTTCATGAAACATGTTCAGAATGTTTGTCTAGTCACAAGGATGAAGACTATTGAAAAATATAATGCTCTTTTGGATATCATGGGACAGGATGCTATCATTTCTCACCTTGTGAATCTCAGTCCAGGTGAGCGATTAAGGACCATCATGGTCCTCTTGTTTTGTTAAATGACTACCAGAAATCATACTCTGAATCCATTTTGTTTAGTTCCTATCACATATCATCCTCTGAATTCAGTCTTTCGACCTGGGAGCTGGTTATCAGTGTCCTCTAAAGAACTATCTAATTTTGTTAGTTGACTACCAAATATCATACTCTGAATCCAGATTTTTGAGTTCCTATCAAATGGCATCCTCTGAAATCGCTTTTTAGCCTGAGAGCTGTTAATCGGTGTCACCTATATAACTAGCTTATTTTGTTAATTGACTACTAGAAATCATACTCTGAATCCAGATTTTTGAGTTCCCATCACATATCATCCTCTGAATTCAGTTTTTGGCGTGGGAGCTGTTAATCACTGTCGCATGTAGAACTAGTTTATTTTGTTAATTTACTACCCAAATTCATACTCTGAATCCAGATTTTTGAGTTCCCATCACATAGCATCCTCTGAATTCAGTTTTTGGCCTTGGAGCTGTTAATCAGCTTTTTTGTAAATTGACTACCAGAAATCATACTCTGAATCCAGATTTTTGAGTTCCCATCACATAGCATCCTCTGAATTCAGTTTTTGGCCTTGGAGCTGTTAATCAGCTTTTTTGTAAATTGACTACCAGAAATCATACTCTGATTCCAAATTTTTTAGTTACTATCTCATAGCATCCTCAGAATTCAGTTTTTTGGTCTGGGAACTGTTAATCAGTGTCGTCTATAGAATTATCTTATTTTGTAAATTGATTACCAGAAAGTATACTCTAAATATAGATTTTTGAGTTCCTATCACATAGCATCCTCAGGATTCAGCTTTTGGTCTGGGAGCTGTTAATCAGTGTTGCATATAGAACTAGCTCATTTTGATAATTGCGTACCAGAAATCATACTCTGAATCCAGATTTTATAGTTACCATCACATAGCATCCTCTGAATTCAGTTTTTCGCCTGGGAGCTGTAAATCAGTGTCGCCTATAGAACTAGTTCATTTTGTTAATTGACTACCAGAATTCATACTCAGAATCCAGATTTTTGAGTTCCAATCACAAAGCAACCTCTCAATTCAGTTTTTGTTCTGGGAGCTGTAAATCAGTGTCGCATATAGAACTAGCTGATTTTATCAATTGACTACCAGAAATTGTACTCTGAATCCATAGTTTTGAGTTCCTATCACATAGCATCCTCTGAATTCAGTATTTGGCCTGTGCGCTGTTAATCAGTGTTGGCTATAGAATTAAATTATTTTGTTGGTTGACTACCAGAAAGTATACTCTGAATATAGATTATTGAGTTCCTATCACAGCATCCTCCGAATTCAGCTTTTGGCCTTGTAGCTGTTAATCAGTGTCACTTATAGAACTAGATTATTTTGATAATTGCCTACCAGAAATCATACTCAGAATCCAGATTTTTTAGTTCCCATCACATAGCATCCTCTGAATTCAGTTTTTGGCATGGGAGCTGTTAATCAGTGTCACCTATAGAACTAGATTATTTTGTTAATTGACTACCAGATATCATACTTTGAATCCAGATTTTTTAGTTACTATCTAATAGCATCCTCTGAATTCAGTTTTCCCCTGGGAGCTGTTAATCAGTGTCGCCTATAGAACTAGCCTTTTCTGTTAATTGACTACCAGAAATCATGCTCTGAGTCCAGGCCCCGGTTTCTCGAAAAAACTTAAGTATCTTCTCATGCTCAAATCTGAGCATCGTGCTCAAATTGCACGAAATCCACGTGAACTTCAATTGAATACCAATCAACGTTGATTGGTATTGAATAGAAGTTGAGCATGAACTCATGAGAATATACTTAAGTTTTTTCGAGAAACCGGGCCCAGGTTTTCCAGTTCCTATCACAAAGCATTCTCTGAATTAAGTTTTTGGCCTGGGAGCTGTTAATCAATGTCGCCCAAAAAGAACTGGCCTATTTTATTACTTGACTACCAGATATCTTTCTCTGAATCCAGATTTTAATGTCTCTTATTTTGTTAATTGACTACCAGAAAAAACACTCTAAATCCCAACTTTTGAGATCCTATCACAAAGCATCCTCTGAATTCAGTTTTTCGTCTGAGAGCTGTTAATCAGTGTCGCCCAAAAAGAACTGGCTTATTTTATTAATTGACTACCAGATATCATTCTCTGAATCCAGATTTTATAGTTCCTTTCAGATTTTTGAGTTCCCATCACATAGCATCCTCTGAATTCAGTTTTTGGCATGGGAGATGTTAATCAGTGTCGCCTATAGAACTAGCTTATTTTCTTAATTGACTACCAGAAATCATACTCTGAATCCAGGGTTTTGATTTTCTCTTCAATACTTACCTTAAATGCAAATATTCTAAAAATTCCACCAATTTGAAATGGTCATCTGCAACACCTTTCAAATTGGAACAGTCCGAAATTTTGCCGAATGGTAATGGGGTTATTTCCCCCAAGGAATTGGTAAAGTAATATGTAAAGGGTTGTCAAGGGTTAACGAATGCCCTTGAGGAAGGTCATATCACATGGAACAGATAGATATCATTGAAAGAAAGTTACATACCAAATTTGATCAATGTATGTCAAATACTTTTGGAGAAAAGGCAAATGTTAAGTTTATAGACAGACAGACGGACGGACAGACATCCAGACACAAGTAAAACAATATGCAATATTTGATACCAGGGCATAAAAAGATAATTCAAGACTAAAAATGATTTATTTCAATATTTTATTATGTTAAAATACTTACACAATTAGTGATATTTATCACAATTTAAATGATAGAAAAATTAATATGTAACAAACAGCTTATTACCTTAATCTATGATCAATCCAAAAACATACTGTTTCAATCAATTGCATATTGTGTAGTCCCACTGCTTTGTTTACCCATCACATTGTGATGACTGGTGTTCCTAACCATGAATATTTCTGGTTACAGTTCCAACACAACCATAGTGGGGAATCATGTGACAGAGCAATGTCAGAAAATCTGAAAAAAGGCCCCTTGTGGCATTTGTGAACAACATGGTTCCAGATCAGCCTGCGTATACAGACAGTCTGATCAAGAACCATGCCATTCTCTAGTAGCTTCTTCTTGACCTGTAGCAATCATAAAAGAGCAAAATGGATCCTGGTCCGACTGCACTTGGGTACTGGCTGATCTTGAAACATGGTTGTCTCAAATGCTATAAGGGACCTTTTTCCAGAACCTGGCTCAAAATTATTTTTACACCATTATGCATCCCTCGCTTTACAAATTCAACACATGATAGGCGAAATACCAGACAAAAGTAAACAATATGTGTTTGTAAAGCCCTTATTCCCTGTCACTGTTTTTGTTATTGTTATTTAATGCTATGAAAAGGTGGCTTTAATATTTGACATGAAACATGGCCTAAAATCACATGAGACAACAACATCAACAATTGCAGAAAATCCTTGATTATTTTGTCATCGGTTGATCAGTGGTTGATTCTTTGAAGTACACAGGATTAAAAAAGTTATTGGCAAGCAAGATAAATTTTGTTTGGTCATCAATAACATTTCTATTTGATGTTGCTTTAAATCTTTTTCATCCAGCAAATATCCTGGCGTATTTCTGCCATGACGACCGGCAAAAATTCAATGATGGATTACAAGAAACTAAGACTTTTGTTTTAAAAAATATCACCAATGTCAAATGTTTGGTAAACAGAAAAACAGAAATATGGACATCCAAAATATTCAAATGGACAAAAGTCTTGTCCATGTCTAAAAGTGTAAATAATTCAGAAACCACTTGAGGTAAGTCGATCAAAATTTACATGCATCATGTGCATATACTGCTACACATGTCACAGCTAAAATTTCAGTAATTTTCTGCGTTGCCCAGTTTAAACGTCTACGCCGATGAGCGTTGGTGAATGGAGGGCCGATATATGTACGTCGGCAAGGAAGCCCTGCCGTACGAAGACGACGACTGACGGTTCTGGCACTGATATGAGGGTGCATACGGCCAGGTGTATTAATGGCTGTAGGATGGGGAATAGTTAACCGATTACGCAAGTGCGTCAAAATGATATGTCTGTCTTGACGTAACGTCGTCTCTCTGGGACGTCCGGAACTTGGAAGGTCCTCAACGGACCCAGTGGCAGCATATTTAGCATTCAACCTCCTAACAGTACGCATTGGAACGCCTAAAAAGTTTGCTACGTTTGCAACTGTATCTCTAGCTTGCAAACGTCCTAATAAGCGTTGTTCATTTGAAGGATGAATAGCAGCGGATAATGGTATTGAAATCAATTTTTTATGTGTTTCTGTTTCCCGATAGATGGTTTGTCAGATGACAAAAGAAATTTGAAATCCCCAAACATCAACGCTTTGCACATGCCAAAACGTGAAAAAAGCAGGGGGCACCATATGGCAAAGTTTGTTGAGAAATTACTGAAATTTTTGCTGTGACACATGAAGCAGTATTTGCACATGATGCATGTAAATTTTGACCGACTTACCTCAAGTGGTTACCAAATTATTTACACTTTTAGACATGGACAAGACTTTTGTCCATTAGTATACTATAATCTGCAAATTCATAAATGGCAGAGAGCAACAAAATTACAAGCTTCATATAATCATATAGAAGTTAAATAGCAACAAAAAAAATCCAATTTGATCTACAAAAGCTATGCAAAATAAACAATATCAAATAAAAACAATGCAAAACAAAATCACACAGGCTGCCAGCAGCTATCTATGGTATACACTAATTGCACATTTTTATCACAATTCAAACAGAGCTCTAACAAATAGTAGATATTTTCTATTTCTTAAGGTAGTTCATGCCTAATGAGAATCACATGCCAGAATTATTCAAGGTGACAACATAAACATTGGGAGATGGAATGTTCCACCCTCGAATGTTTACGTCACCAGAATAGGTTGGGATACATAACAAATATTAAAAGTGCCGCACAAAAAAATTGTGATGTTTATCAGGAGTGAACTACCTTAACACTTTCTGATCAAATGACAAAATTTAGACTGTTTGTATTTTAAAGTTGCCTCCGTCAACAAAACAGGTTTGTATGAAGATATTATAATTCATTGAGAACATACCAGAGAAAACAATGAGACAAAGGAAGAAAATGCTGGTTATCAGCATTTTCTTCTTTTGCCTCAATATTTTCCAAAACCTTTTCTATTAGGTGCTTTAAAAGGCAGCAATATTACACATGGGAAAAATTTGATATGATATTCCAAACCAAAGTAAGCTTGAAATCACAAGCCATACATCCATTAGAAAGGCACAAAGATTTATGGAAAGACTAATTATAAACAAGGAAATTATTTAGTAAAAACAAGAAATGCAAACCCCAAGAAAGAGGTATTTATACCAGTCTACAAAAATAGCATTACAATTATTTCGTTGATTTCGATACAGATATGTTTATTTTATATTAATACATGTATATGACAAAATCAGTACTGTTAATTTCTATCTCATGAATTTTAAAACCCTTTTCCAAACAAGACCTGCTTTTGTTATCAAAATCTTGAAAAACATAAACAACAGTGCCATGCTTACAATATATGCCGCCACTCCCAGAGACTAAGTTTTAAGGGGGCATAACTCAGGCAATAATCTATGAACCATAAAATCCTTCCTTCATGCACATCTACCTTTCAAGGTGATAACATTGACCAACTTTCAAAAAGATCCAGCTAGAAACTTAAGAGGAGTCGCGTTAACAAAAAAAATGGACTTACAGACAGAGGAACGCACAGACGGAGAAGATGACGTCAATATACGAACGCCTCAGGCGGCGTATAAAAACAACAACAGAAATTGCTGATAACCAGTAAATTCTCCTTTTCCCTTGATATTTTCTGTGCTATAACAAACACATTTTCTACTTTTGACATCAATTGTTTTGTTGTGCGATATTCTTTTCAAGTTGGACTGGTCTAAAATTGGTTGTTTGGTAAAGGGTAAAATTAATTTCAATTTCCAATATAAATTCAATATGTACGCCTATGAACTACCGTGATTAAATGTATGAGAATAGATAAATTTGTGTACAAAAATAATTCAGTCTTATGCATGAAAAATCTACTATCAGCAAACTGCGTTGTCAAGAGTTAATTTCAAAACTTTTGGATGACTGTTTTTCATACACACCTTCCAAAGACCAGATTTTGACATTCCTAACAAAAATGGCTTAGGAAAACATTAAGGCAAAAGAAGAAAATGCTGATGAGTAGCATTTTCTCCTTTTGACTCAATATTTTCAGTGCTATTTTGTCTACAAATCTTCACTTTATCAACATTGATTTTGTTATCTGCAACAGCTTTAAAATCGGATCAGTTTAAACTTTTATTCTTTGGGAAGGGTATAAATCAAATCCTGTAATCAGAAAGCATATTCGGACATGACCTAAATAGCCCCTGCCCCCCATTCTTTGAGTAGTTAGACATAAAATTCAAAATCAAATTTGACACCAATCAACTTTCTGGCAGCACAAAAGCAGCAGGAAAAATCCCGGTCTTGCCGTCTAAAACACCATTCCTCCAATCTTCAGCTCCTGGTACCAGATCTAACAGCTGTATTTTATCACCAGCAGTAAACGTGAGTTCATTATCACTTTCTCCAACAAAGTCATACTGCGCCAGGCCAAACTCTTGGTGTGTTGAGTGACTAGTTTTGTTCCAATCTGTGCTTGTGTCTGTGTGTTGGTTGTCTGGGATCCCAGAGTCTTCTAAGAAAAAGATTTATAGTAATAAAGAAAAGGATTTGAGTACAAAATAGCTGAGGAAATATTGAGGCAAAGGAAGAAAATGCTGATTATCAGCATTTTCTTCTTTTGCCTCAATATTTTCCCAAGCCTTTTCCATTAGGAAGGTCAAAACCAGGTCTTGTTTGGCAAAGGGTAAATAGTCCCCGCCCCCTCTTTGAGTAGTTAAACATAAAATTCAAAATCAAATTTGACACTAATCAACTTTCTGGTAGCACAAAAGCAGCAGGAAAAATCCCAGTCTTGCCCTCTAAAACACCATTTCTCCAATCTTCAGCTCCAGGAACTAGATCTAATAACTGTATTTTATCACCCGCAGTAAATGTGAGTTCATTATCACTTTCTCCAACAAAGTCATACTGCGCCAGGCCAAACTCTTGGTGTGTTGAGTGACTAGCTGTGTTCCAATTGTCTATGTTTGTGTCTGTGTGTTGGTTGTCAGGGATCCAGGAGTCTTCTGATAAAAGAGGATTAATTTCATTTTTTTTTTTACTTCAACTTAATGAATGCCAATGCATCTTGGAGCAATACACCTCTAAGCAAGATCTGGCTTTGGTGTCACAAGTAAAACTAGTTTGAGAAAATATTATTTGATAGAAAAGGAGATATTGCTTACAATCGGCATTTTTCTCATTTCTTCTTCCTTTAAACTTCTCGTGCTCAGGTGAGCTAAACAGTAAAGTTATGAAATTAATTCACACCTACAATGCTAATTACAAAGCAAATAGTATATAATTATTTTTCACTAAGCCAAGGAACACAAATTAATACCATACCTTTAAAATCAATTTTAATCTCAACAAAAGCAGCTGGAAAGATCCCAGTACGACCATGGCATGTACCCTTCAACCAATCCTCGTTGACCTTTTCCACAAGGTCAATTCTGTCCTCTGTATCGAACTTTAAGTCATCTGCAGTTTCACCTGGATAGTCGTACAATGCCACACAATATGGCTGTTCTCCTTCTCCATCATGGTGTTTATCTATTATTTCTGTATTGGAGTGTACAGCTTTGTGTTCTGTTGAAGTTATAGGCTCATCATGATTCCAGTTTGGTGATACAGCTGTGTCATGTTTCCCATCATCCACTGGAATCTATATAAGTGAATAAAATATCAATGCACATCCATCTTAGAATTTAGTAAATACAAGTTGAATAGCATGATTGTAGTTGTTACCGGGTTTTTCTCAATTGAGGTTACACTAGAATCTTTTTGTATAATTCATTGTATTAAATAGTGCTGTAATAAAGTAAACAAGAGGACCAAGATGGTCCTATATCGCTCACCTGAGAGAGCCCTGAGACATACTTTTAGCAAACTTTTTAATTCTCCGAGGATTTTGAAAAGGAGTCATATGACAATGGTACACACCAAATTTCAAAGCAAAATTTGGGAAAAGATTGTCAAAGATTTTTCACTATATCTGTATTTAAAATCAGAAAACCCACAACATATTGCTGAATTTCCATTTCACATAGACAAATCGAAGCATTTGGAAAGAGGTCATTGGGCTATAATATTTAGAAACCATAGAACTTAAGGTTTGGAAATTCTAAGACAATTCTAAACCTGTTCCCGCTTTTTCAAATCTAGAATACCTCATGGTAGAGCTTATTTTCAAAGCATAATGATAACTTGAACTTTTCTGTTTAACAAAACAATACACAACCTCTATGCACTTTTTTCTGTACAAAATGCAAGAGCCTACAGCATAGGAATAATTTTAATAGTTATTAAACTAGGCAAAAAAGTTATCTTCAGGCCTTAACAACTTGAAAAGATTGTCAAATACGAGGGACGGTCGGAAAGTAGTTGGACTTTTGACTAGTTCTCTAAAACCATTTAATTTTTTAACAAAATTCTTTCTACACTGTTTAAAGATACACATTTACTGTTACTTACTTATTTTCTGGATAATTTGCTGTAAAAATAACTGTACATAAATCAAATATGGCCTTTAATTTTCCTCTGTGCCAAATGTCAGCTCTGTCTGATCTGTATTGGCTTAGATTACGACGGATTTAAAACCCAATATCACATCATTTCGTAAACACTATCTGGCAGTATCTGCCCACTTTGAATATTTTACATATCTTGACACCGCTGCATGATTATCGATTTATGTCATTTGCTGTATGAATCTTGTATTCTGTCTTATAAAGTCTATAAATGGTGCGACAACATGCAAAAAGCCAACTTCTGTGGATCATAAGGGATTTGGGCCTACGGATACTAATGTCACTTTAAAGAAATTATCCATCTATGTCTATGCATTTTTGCCATCTTCGTAGGAGCTTTACTATTGCCACTATTAATCATGACGTAGACCCACTGTATTAGGTACTGTGTAACCACCGGTATCAAAGGCGCCCTGGTCTCAAATTTCTTCTCAGCAAGCATTTTCATCAGTTCTAGACACAAATAAAAGCCGTGTGGGGTAGGGCCTGGGCTATAAGAAGAGTAAAACAACTTTTGTCATGGGTAATATTTGATTATCTCCACTGTAGATGCGGTGGTATGGGAGAGTGCGTAATAGTACTTCAGAATTGTACTTAGCAATGACAGTTTTTACCATTTGACATGAAATGACTAACTATCAGACCTCGTGAATCCACAAAAGCAACAAACATGACTACCAGCCGAATGTAAAAGCTTAATCTATTCAGAGGTGGGGAACCAGCTCGTTTCTATGACTGCTGTGACTGGGTTTTTATCCCAAGTTCGGAATTATGAACCATTATTCAATCTTCAGTGATACTGTAGTTCAAAAACTTAAATTATTCGCGATTAAAATGACTAGACTGTTCTTTTGTTTTGGTTACCCTTGTTGTTCCTCTAACAAATAGCCTATGGTACATAAAACCCCTATCACATATAAGTGGACAGAATATTGCATATATTCAACTTTCTTTGAAAATAAACTGACCACATTATTAGCAAATGGATGTAGATTTCACCAATATATAATGTGTTTATACAGTTGCAAATGGAGAGACAGCAACACGAAAAGTCCAACTACTTTCCGACCGTCCCTCGTATTGCCCTCTATCATTTATATGGAACCGACAATATAGGGGAAATATTCATTGAACAGTAAGGATTTGGTTATGATTAAACCTTTTCCAAACATTATAACATAAGTGCAGACATAATTAAAAGCTGCCGTAGATGATAAAACAGGTGTTGATAAAGACTGCATTCATGTATAAAACTGCAGAGAAAATGATGAGGCAAAATGAGAAATCAAATTATCAACATTTTCTTCTTTTACCATAACAATTTGTACAAGCCTTTTCTGTCGGTGAGGCAAACCTGTTTATGGTAGAGAAAGGGCATAATGCTTTGCCATACAGAAAGGAAATAGACTGTTCCAATTTCAAAGTTCAGAATACAAAATTGACAGTGGTACGAATAGGATTCATTTACAATAAACTAGCATATAAAATATTGAGGTAAAAAGAGAATCGGCATTTTCTTCATTTGACTCATTAATTTCCCAAGCTTTTTCTAATAGGGACCTCAAAACAAGGTCTTTCCAGGAAAGGGTTAAAGTATTAAGTTGATCTCTTAAGTAAACAAACATGAGTGCCTCTAACAGCTCCATGCATTCTTTATCAGATATTATGATCTGCATAATCTGATTATAGACTTAAGGATATGGTATGTGATAAAATCTATCTGGTCAAAACAATTCCTCACTTGAAAATTCCAGAACCCACAACCTAGGGCTTCTTTCCTTGCAATGTAATGATTTTAGGTATTCTGTTAGAGGTTTATGAGATGTAAATTCAGGCAAAATTTCAAGACTCTAGGCCAAATAGTCTTTGAGAAAACTGTGTTTCTGTGTGAAACCTTAAACCCAACAACATAGGGCCAATTTTTCTTTAAGCACAACAATTTGAAGTATGTTGGTAGAGGGCATTGAGACAATGCTACATACAAAATTTCAAGACTCTAGGCCAAATAGTCTTTGAGAAAACTGTGTTTCTGTGTGAAACCTTAAACCCAACAACATAGGGCCAATTTTTCTTTAAGCACAATAATTTGAAGTATTTTGGTAGAGGGCATTAAGACAATGCTACATACAAATTTTCAAGACTCTAGACCTATTGGTTTGGGAGGAGAAGATTTTTTGTAATTGTGGACGGACGGACAGACGGACAGACAGACGGACGACGGACATTGACCGATCACAATAGCTCACTCTGAGCACTTCGTGCTCAGGTGAGCTAATAAAAAGCTTTTCAAGAATCATACATGATCTCTCAAAAGAAATGGCTTTAGAAATACCAGTGCACATGAAGTATAAACTATTCTAATCATATGTTCAATTGTATACTCTAAAAAAATCTTGTTTTGGCCTACCCTAGTATAAAATGGGAAAAATTCAAGACAAAAGAAGAAAATGAACAAGATGTGTTTGTGAAACACTACTGCCCTCGTAGATGCTAATGCTAAGTTTTTAATTTAAGTTTCCGGAATGACAGACAGACAGATCCAAGTAAAACAATATACCCCTGATCTTTCAATACAGGAGCATAAAATGGCATTTTCTCCTACACCCTAAATTTTCTCTGCTTTGACTTACACAAGTTTGCTTAGCCCTTTCCCAACAAGAGCCATCATAGACGGATTATGCTCCCCGAATAAGTGTTTGTCACAAAATAAAAACTATTATACATTAAGCCCCCTTTTCCCATGACAGCTTTTTTGTACACACATTATTTATAGAATATGGTCTAGAACATCCTATCCATTACATGAGCACAAAATTTCATTAAATTCTGCCCATTAGATGAAGAGAAATAAGAGAAAAATTAATTTTTACACTAAGGCCCCTTTTTCCATGACGCAGCCTTAAATTTACAAACGGAGAAAAAGGTTTCTAGGTATTGACCTAGGGAGTTCACATGTGAAGTTTCATTGAATTTGGTCCAAGGGTTGCTGAGATATGGCTGTGGACAGACGGACACACGGACGGACACACGGACGAACGGACAGCGTGGCGACTATATGCTCCCCTGAAATTTTTTCGGGGAGCATAAAAATGATCTGGTTTTGACGCCCCCCCAATAGAATTTGTTTGGAAAAATATTGGGACAAAAGAAGAAAGTAGTGATAATAGTGATTTCTCCTTTTGACATTTTCTATGTATTTTCTATGCTTTATTGTACACAAATCCAATCTTTATCAACATTTATTTTGTCATCTGCAGCAGCTTTTAATTGAACTATTCTAAAAGGTTGGTGTTTTGGGAAAGGGTTTAGTCTATTTTGTCATCTGCTAAAATTAGAAGAGTTTTAAAAATTGTGCCATCTATAAAAACATGTTACACTTACATCTTGTTCATGCTTATCCTGCACAGTCTCCCACATGGCTAGAGAAGCCGTCAGTGGATCAACTGGTGGTTTAACATCATGCTGGAGTTTATTTAGTCTGTTATGAAAGTCCATTTTGAATTCTGCAGTAGCTTAAACCCATTCACACACAATGATGCCTTTTGACACCCCACAAGATAGAGGCTTTGGAAAACTTTGTGGAAAATGAAGAAATTGCTTGTGACAAGCAATTTCTTCATTTCCCACAGTGTTTTTATACTCAGAAAGACCAATAACCATAAAATTTCATTCACAAAGAACTGCCATCTGTGACACCTTTGAAGTTGGACATGTCTAAAATTTTACCATCTGGTAATGAGTTAAATTAAAGTTAATTTTGCCATCAGAAAACATGTTACACTTACAGCTTGTTCATGTGTATTCTCCACCGTATCCAACATGGCTAGAGAAGCTTTCAGTGGATCTACTGGTGGTTTGACCTCATGCTGGAGTTTATTCTATTATGAAAGTCTATTTTGAATTCTGCAGCAGCTTTAACCCATTCCAACACAATGATGCCTTTTGATGCCCCACAAGATAAAGGCTTTGGAAAACTTTGTGGAAAATGAAGAAATTGCTTGTAACAAGCAATTTCTTCATTTCCCACAATGTTTTATACTCACAAAGACCAATAATTGTAAAATTTCATTCGCAAAGCACTGTCATCTGCGACACCTTTGAAGTTGGACATGTATAAAATTTTGCCGTTGTGTTATGAGTTAAAACTGAAAGTTAATTGTGCCATCAGAAAACATGTTACACTTACATCTTGTTCATGTGTATCTTCCACAGTATCCCACATGGCTAGAGAAGCTGTCAGTGGATCTACTGGTGGTTTGACCTCATGCTTCGTCTTTGTCACATGCAGTTTTAAAAATTGTGCCATCTATAAAAACATGTTACACTTACAGCTTGTTCATTTGTATTCTCCACAGTGTCCCACATGGCTAGAGAAGCTGTCAGTGGATCGACTGAAGTTTAACGTCATGCTGGAGTTTATTTAGTCTGTTATGAAAGTCCATTCTGAATTCTGCAGCAGCTTTAACCCATTCCAACACAATGATGCCTTTTGATGCCCCACAAGACAGAGGCTTTGGAAAACTTTGTGGAAAATGAAGAAATTGCTTGTGACAAGCAATTTCTTCATTTCCCACAATGTTTTATACTCAGAAAGACCAAAAAATCATAAAATTTTAATTCACAAAGATTTGTCGTCTGCGATACCTATGAATTTGAACCTGTATAAAATTTTGCCATCTGGTAATGAGTTAAATTAAAGTTAATTTGCCATCAGAAAACATGTTACACTTACATCTTGTTCATGTGTATTCTCTACAGTGTCCCACATGGCTAGAGAAGCCGTCAGTGGATCTACTGCTGGTTTGACATCATGCTTCGTCTTTGTCACATGCAGTTTTAAAAATTGTACCATCTAAAAACATGTTACACTTACATCTTGTTCATGTGTATTCTCTACAGTGTCCCACATGGCTAGAGAAGCTGTCAGTGGATCTACTGCTGGTTTGACATCATGCTTCGTCTTTGTCACATGCAGTTTTAAAAATTGTGCCATCAGAAAACATGTTACACTTAAATCTTGTTCATGCTTATCTTCTTCAGTATCCCACATTGCTAGTGAAGCTGTCAGTGGATCTACTGGTGGTTTGACCTGATGCTGGAGTTTATTTAGTCTGTTTTGAAAGTCCATTTTGAATTCTGCAGTAGCTTCCCTCACAATGATGCATTTTGACGCCCAACAAGATAGAGGCTTTGGAAAACTTTGTGGAAAATGAAGAAATTGCTTGTGACAAGCAATTTCTTCATTTCCCACAATGTTTTCATCTCAGGAAGACCAAAAATCGTAAAATTTCATTAAAAAAGAATTGTTGTCTGCGACATCTTTGAAGTTGGACATGTCTAAAAATTTTGCCCTCTGGTAATGAGTTAAAACTGAAAGTTAATTGTGCCATCTATAAAAACATGTTACACTTACATCTTGTTCATGTGTATCTTCCACCATATCCCACATGGCTAGAGAAGCTGTCAGTGGATCTACTGCTGGTTTGACATCATGCTTCGTCTTTGTCACATGCAGTTTTAAAAATTGTGCTATCTATAAAAACATGTTACACTGACAGCTTGTTCATGTGTATCCTCCAAAGAATCCCACATGACTAGAGAAGCTGTCAGTGGATCTACTGCTGGTTTGACCTGATGCTTCGTCTTTGTCACATGCAGTTTTAAAAATTGTGCCATCTATAAAAACATGTTACACTTACATCTTGTTCATGTGTATCTTCCACCGTATCCCACATGACTAGAGAAGCTGTCAGTGGATCTAATGGTGGTTTGACATCATGCTGGAGTTTATTTAGTCTGTTTTGAAAGTCCATTTTGAATTCGGCAGCAGCTTTAACCCATTACCACACAATGATGTATTTTAATGTCCCACAAGACAGAGGCTTTGGAAAACTTTGTGAAAAATGAAGAAATTGCTTGTTACAAGCAATTTCTTCATTTCCCACAATGTTTTCTACTCAGAAAGACCAAAACCCATAAAATTTCATTCCCAAAGAACTGCCATCTGTGACACCTTTGAATTTGAACATGTATAAAATTTTGCCATCTGGTAATGAGTTAAAACTGAAAGTTAATTTTGCCATCAGAAAACATGTTACACTTACATCTTGTTCATGCTTATCTTGCACCGTATCCCACATGGCTAGAGAAGCTGTCAGTGGATCTTCTGGTGGTTTGACCTCATGTAGCGACTTTGTCTCAGGCAGGGGAGGTAAATCAGGAGGAACATGGTCAATAAACTGAACAGGAAACTGTCCAGTTCTCTCCCCTATCTGCCCATACAACCATTCCTCATTGACCATATACTGGACTTCTATACTTTCTCCTGCCTATAAAATAGTGAAATAAAGATACATGTAGATAACTCTAATGTAACAAACTGTCCACCTCTCTCCCCTATCTCTCCATACAACCATTCCTCATTGACCATATACTGGACTTCTATACTTTCACCTGCCTATACAAACAGAAAAAATAGTTTTTTAATGATTTGCTTATCAGCTCATCAAGAGCAATATCTAACGAAAAGATGATTCCAATCAAATGGACAAAATAAAATGACCTCTTCCTTAGAAGGAACATAGCTAGAAATGAGAACAAGAGTTGTCAGCGGACAACGTAGCTCGCCTATACGAAAGCTTGTCCCAAAAAAGGAGTCAAAGGTCAAGGTTACTAGGTCAAATGTCATGGTCTCAAGGTCAAGGTTATGGCATGAGGTATCCATATGTGAAATATCAAGACTCTATCTATAATAGCGCATGAGATATATGTCAGGTTAAAGTTTTATAAAGGAGGTCAAACTCTGAGGTCACGGTCACTAGGTCAAAAGTTGTGGTTCCAAATGAAAGGTTTTGGCAGGATGTATTCATGTATGAAGTATGAAGGATGTATCTCTAATAAAGCCTGAGATATAGACCAGATTAAAGTTTTTGAAGACGCAACGGTACGGGATGAAACCAGACGCCAACACTAGCACTGTAACATTAGCTCTTCGGACATAAAGTCCCGGCTCGCTAAAAAAGAATAAGATAATTGAAATTCACACTGAAATATCTACTATGTGGAACAAGTCATCTGGAAACTTTTACTATAAAAAAAACATCACATACAGGCTTTAAATACAGATAATGTGTACAATCATTGTATTTTCAAATCATGTTTTAACTTGTGAGTCTATAAATTCATAGCAAATTCTTCGTTTGTATGTTAATTGCCCAAAAGCATTGTTTGGTGATTTGCAGAATAAATGAATTTGGCTTTGCAAATCAATTCAAAACTTGAGGAAAGTAATTAACCCATTACCACACATAGACTCTTTTTTTGACTCCCAAAGAGAAAAAGGCTTTGAAAATAATTGGGAAATAAAGAAATTGCTTGTGACAAGCGATAACTTCATTTCCCACAATGTTTCTACCCCAAAAGACCAAAAAATATGAAATTATATTCACTTGAAATTGTCCTCTGCATCATCTTTGAATTGGAACAGTCCAAAATTTTGCCGTCTGGTAATGGGTTAAACAATAATTGTCCTACCTGAAAACTCAATTCTCCATCTTCCCCATCAAAATCAAACATAGCTTTAACCAGTGTTCCTTTATTCTGAGTTTTAACTTCCGGCATATCCTCAATTATTTCAACATACACCAGTGGAAACACTCCGACCCTTCCATTACACTCTCCCTTCCTCCATTCCGGCCCGACCCTCTCTAGCAGTTTGATCATATCTCCCTCTTCGAATGGTAAATCATCCGCACCCTCCCGTCAAAGTCGAACCTGGCTCGACATCGAGGTCCGACACCGATTGTGTCAGGTTTTTCCGGTGATGTATCAAAATACATCTCCTCATTGTCATCGGATGAGTCTGCTATATATACATCCTGAAATATTCAGAAATGTTTGAATGAAATTTAACAACAGTAAAACTGGAAAGCTAGATCTACTAAACCCTTTCCCAAACGATAAAATGTTAGGGTTGTCCAATTTGAAGCTGCTGCAGACGACCAATTGGATGTCATTTAAGATAAGATTTGTTCATAATATAGCCCAGAAAATATTGAGGCTAAAGGTGAAAATGCTGATTATCAGCATTTTCTTCTTTTGCCTCAATGTTTTCCTAAGCTTTTTCTCTTAGGGACGTCAAAACCAGGTCTTTTTTGGGAAAGGGTTAAGACAACACAAAGGATAAAAAATATGTCCAAGAAAATATTGAGAGAAAAGGTGTTTCTCTCCTTTGTTGTCACGGTGTTTCTATGAGAGACATCAAAACCATTTCTTGTTTGAGAAAGAGTTCATGCAAAAGCGTTTCAAATTTAAGATCAAGTTTACAGCTTTTGCCAAGATTTTCATGTAATTTGTCAAATTAATTTCCCAATTCTCATGTTACAAGTACGCTTTATCTATTTCCTGGAATATATACTCATTTTTTGTTCAAAATTATATTGACTTTGTCGCATGAAGTACCTTTGAAATTAATACTGTCTGAAAATTTGTAGTTTGGGAAAAGATA